>JAVDBV010069185.1:0-15061 GCA_032619315.1 Piper longum
TTACTAGCTCCAGCCCATGACCTTTTGGTCCATGACCGGCAGCCTAGCCAACGTCCCTGCACTTGGCCTGTTACTAGCCCCAGCCCACGACTTTTTGGTTCGTGACCGGCAACCTAGCCAACGTCCCTAATCCAGCCCACCACCTAATACGGAACCAGGTTGGCTCTGATACCATTTGTAACGACCCGGCCCAAAGTGCAACATAATGGGCCTAAGTCATTTCTTTAAAATGGTTAACCGAAGTTAAAGATCTGTAGTCCATTCCCACTTATAAACAGGATCTTAGCTCGGTAGGTATTAGATGTGGGACTAAATTGAGGGTTCTCACATTGGTTGTTTTCAAACTTAAGCTCCAGAATGTATGATACAAGCCTCTTCCCTAAGCCTATTATATAAGTATGCGCATTTTTACGGAGTTCATGAATAAGAGAATGAGTGGTACGGAGATATGTATGGACTGCACTAGTACTCCTTCAAACCCTGAGGTAGTGTGGTATATGAAGGTACTATGTAATGCAGCACATTTTTTTAAATTTTTGGCACTAACTTTACTGTTCCTTTTGCCACTTGAGTATCGCGGCGGGTGATATGGAAGATGTGAGGGCGAAATCATTGTATGTATGAATATGATTATGAGCCGCGCATGCAAGCTAGCTCTTGTTTAAGTATGTTTGCTTACCACCCAGTATGAGGCAATCTTGAAGTTTCATATATTTTTGTGGGTAATGGAATACCCATTTGCCAATTTGTATTAGCTATTTTTCGGACCAGTAACATTCGTTACTGATATTTTTCATATAATATATATAGTTCTTGCAATATTGAGTCGACTTTGGTAGGAGGACAAATAAATGCTGCACACACTTGAGTTCAGCGCAGTTATTTACTTTCTTACTTTTATTTATGTTCGATGTGTTTTGATGTGTATCTAATAATGTCTTCCATTCTCATGACACCAAGAAAATTATTTCGATTTATTTTATCGATTAAGTCATACTGACCGACAACTTTAAACATGACTTGACTCGATCACAACATTTCTGATTCGGTTCCTAAATGAACCAAAATTGGGGTGTCATGATACAAGCCTCTTCCTTAAGCTTATTATATAAGTACGCACAGTTTTCGGATTTCACAAATAAGAGAATGAGTGGTACAAAGATATATATGGACCACTCTAGTACTAAGTAAAACTTACATTGGAACTTACATGTGGAAGAAATATTGTGATCGAGTCGAGTCATGTTTAAAGTTGTCGGTTGGTACGAATTGATCGATAAAATTGATCGAAACAACCTTCTCAGTGTCATGAGAATGGAAGACATTATTAAAGACACGTCAAAACACATCGAACATAAATAAAAATAAGAAAGAAAGAAATTCATTGAGCTCAAGTGTGTGTAGCGTTTATTTGTCTTCCCACCAAAGTCGACTAAAGATTGTCTGACCCACATATATTATATGAAAAACGTCAATAACAAATTTTACTAGTCAGAAAAATAACTAATACAATGTGGCAAATGCCTCACACTGGATGGTAAGCAATATACTTAAGAAAATGCCGGCTCATAATCATATTCATACAGACAATGCTTATGCCGTCACATCTTCCATATCACTTGCCACGATACTCGAGTGGCAAAATGAATAGTTAAGTTAGTGCCATAAATTCCAGAAATATGGTGTATTATGCAGTACCCTCATACACCGCACTACCTCAGGGTTTGAAGGAGTACTAGTACGGTCCATACATATCTCCGTACAACTCATTCTCTTATTCGTGAAGTCAATAAAAATGCATGTACTTATATAATAGGCTTAGGGAAGAGGCTTGTATCATACATTTCAGGAGCTTAAGTTTGAAAACCAACAAGGGATCTCATCCTTGTAGTTTTATTAAACATGTGTAAAACAAAGTTAAATGGCCCAACATCAGAGGGATTAGATAAAATGCCACTGTTGTCGTCCTACATATAAAACACGATTAAACTCGACACACAAGGAGTCAAGCAGAGTGGGAGAGTCCTACGGACCTCAGGTGCATGCTCCAAGCGTATTTGCACATCTACGGTGAGCTCGGAGTCCGAAACCTACATCGGACCCCACTACTAAGTAAAACACTATCATCTCTATATGATGCATGCTCGTGGTACGTGCTCATATCATTAATACATTCTAATAAAGAAAATATGGCTAACAAACCTATAACTAAACATGTGGCACAAAAATAGGGACATAATAATAATAAATAATAAATAAATAAACAAGGAATCCACTCATAGATATTTAGATAAATAATAAATAAATGAACATAGATAATACTCTAATAATAAAATAAGAAAATAAGGATACTATAGAAATACATGGTTAAACACAAGTAAATATCATATATACTCGTGTTAGTAAACATATAAATAATTAAATAAACAAAAAAGTAATTAAATAAATAAATAAATGACTAATATTAATTAATTATGAAAAATATTAATATAAATATTAAATATACAAACATATGCCTAAATATGTATAAATAATAACACAAGTAAGAAATTATTAAAAATAATCAATTAATTAAAAAAACAAGATAAACATGAGCAAAAATAATATATATGAATATTTCAAATTAATAATAATAATTAGTCACATAATCATTCATCATAATCAAAAAATATGTAAATAATAAGAAATTAATAATCATGAATAAATAAATAAATAAATAAAATAATTAATAACAAAGAAAAATACTGAGAACATCCAAACATGTTGGACAAGACCGAACCAAGCTGAAATAGATCGAATCAAATGGGATGACCAATCCGGTCTGGGTTAACTAAAAATGGGTTGGATTGACTTGGCGAACATGATCACGGGCTCAAACTAGTGCGCAGGGCGGAAAATGCTATCACGGTAGGTGGACAGTCGTAGGCAAGCGGACCACAAACCGGGCAAAGGGGCGGACGGGCCGGCTATTACCTATTCCAGAAAACGCTGACTGCGGTGCGACTGGTGTCACCGCTAGTTGGGATCAATGGCCCACGCAATGAGGAGCATGTTGGTGGTGGTGGTCAGTGGAGTTTAGTCACTGGCTGGCCACAAATAGTCGGGAAAGGGGGCAGATTGCTGCCGGGTACTGCGCCATTGCCGGCAGTGATCGCGGCTACGGCAGTGGTCGTGGGTGGTCTCAAAATGTAGATCTAAACGAGGATATACTGTCGGAGTGGTCGGATCAGCCGGTGGTGGCTCGCCGGTGCTGGAATAAATGGGTGGAGCTAGGTTGAGCGTACAACTTAGATCTTGCCACGTGGCATGATTTGGACACTCGACGGCCTAGTGGGGCCTATGGGTGAATACAATATACATATAGACGGAAAGCTCGGATCAAGACCGTCCAAACATGGCAAAACTAAAATCAGGTAAAACTCTAACCAGAAAATGGGGTTTTACAACCTCTCATCCTTATGAAAATTCCATCCTCAAAATTTCTCACATCAACTGTGATCAGAGGACTCAACTGAAGACGTCAACTCGTTGGCAAATTTGTAGCTCTCCCTCGAAAGCTAGCTGCACACGACTCAAACAAAACGACATGAAGCTAGAACTCTAAAATTTGATGAAGCTCTCTAGCTCCTTAGTAATCTGGCTAGACGGACTATACGTGATGGAATCATTTGGAGAAACATGCCATACATACTAGAATCATCTAATTGCACTAACCATACATGCTTGAATCATATTTCTGGACTAACTCCTGGGGTCACTGAAAACAATGGGGGCTGAATAGTAATGACCTCGGTGGCCAAGCAAGTACTCTACAGTACTATAAGGTCCTAGTCTGAACTACGTTAGGAAAAATTATCTCTGTGCGAGGTATGCGGCCTATCATCTACCCAAGTCTCCCTGATCCTCATCAATATGACAAGTCAACTACGTGTACCCTGGGGGCACTCTACTCCAGCTCATACAACAATATTAGGGTATCCTACGAGTCCTGCTAACATATGGTGGACTCTAGTACAAAATAAAAGTCAATGCTAATGAGTTGTATGGCTTCATGTCACCAGTCTATGTCAACACTTAGGTGTCCCTGCGAGAGGAACTAGACTGCTCACCAGGTCCTAGCTAACTCGGTCCTATATCAATTATCTCACTCCATTCCATAATGGAACAATGATAGCTGCTATAACTCTACTGTGTGCTATGATTCTCATAATTATCTATATGTCCACTAACTGCTGCTGAAGAGGGCTCTGTGATGGAATGCAGGCGAGAACACCTGTACACATGTACTACATGTTTCAAATAGTATGAAAACATACTCTGCATGCAATTGTGGAGTCCACATCTGGCCTGCAACACATGCATTGGTCAATATCTGCCCATCTCAACCATCTGGAAAATAGTATGACTGATATATCTAGAGGGGTGAGTGTGAACATACTTGGGTAGAGGCTCGACTCTATCTGACATCTCTAATCACATGGAAAGAGCCTAGATCTCTCGTAAAAAATTAGCCATAGTGTTCTAGGGCTCTAATTGGGAGGTGTTTCATCCTTATATAATCTGACATTATGTCTCTATCTATGGTGACGTAAGGATATTTGACTAAGTAATGGTGGGGTAATGAAATCTGTATAGGATATTAGGTGACTCACAAATATAGGTAGGTCCATGGACATGTCTCTAAGATCATCATGATTGGACTCCGCCACAGGTGGCCAGCCAATGGAGCAGCCAATCAATGACGAGCATAAGAGGTAGCTCCTAAGTAGCTCTAGTTCAATTAATTAACAGTAGGCACATATTTCTTGATACCGTACTAGTCACGCACTTCTAAACAAATGGGGTTCAAATGACCCAAAGAACCACGATCTTACCTCGAGTCTGTGGGAACTAGTAATGAGGTTTGACACGTGTCTCGTCCACTCTTCAGTAGTGTGTGATCTGCCATCCAGTACCGATTTGTAGCACTAATCTTGACTCACATGACTACTACCGTTATAGTAGGCTCTCAAGCAAAACTGTCACTTAAGATGAGCACACACTGGTGTCCCTCTATCTGATTTGCATGGTCTGATTGAAGTTCCTATCTAAGTCGCTCCCAAGCTTGGGTGAAGTTGTCTCCTCTAGATGGATTCTATCATTGGCTACTTGCATTGTAAGTCATAAATAGTACCACGAAGGTGCCTCCTATACTCAAGCAAAGGCTAAATCCTATGTCTCAAGGTAAGGGCCTAATCGTGTTGGCGAAGCACAAGGAAAACATGGTCTCCCTAAAGGACGCTCCACCAATGAACCCATCATCTATGCAAAAATTCTAATACAAGTCGAGTTGCTCTCATTGGTTGAGGTCAAACTGCATGTCTGACCATCTGCATGATCATCTGAGCAGTATACCCTAGCTATAATTCATACATCAGCTGTCATGCTTACTAAACAAACTGACCACTATGACCATCCCATCTAGGGGTCATACTGCCTTGTTCTCTGATTCTGTCTATGTGCATCCATGTAAGAATGACACTAATACTATCTTACAATACACATTTGACCTAAGGATGCCAGATAGCTAGATAGCTAGTGAAATCAATCATGTGCCATCACATTCAAACAATTTCATCACACTTAACTTTCCACTGTGTGAGTGATTTTATCGTAGCTATATCTTGTCATCAATCTCTGACCCAACTATGTTCTCAATGTTGTGACATGCAGTGAGAAGCTAAGAACATCAAGTATTTGTCCTCCTGTAGGGTGAGGTAACTACTTGGTCTTTGCTTTCTCCATAATTGCTCCATTTGGTCGGCGGTAGTGGAACATACAGACGGTGGTTGTTCATCACGGACGGCAGTCATGCACATTCGGTCGGTGGCAGTGCATCATAGTTAGACGTTAGGTAACTTGATGGTGGTTGTGTATCTCAAACGATGGTTCTACTATCTAGGTGCTGAAGATCTAATCCTAATCATATACTTTGTGAACCAACTATTGTCTCTGACATGTCTTCCCCCATGTGTGGAAGTGGATCTGTTGACATAATCACATTCTCCATCTACAAGGATTTGTCTGATGGTCTATATTCCCCAATGTAGACCTCGGACTGTGCTTAATAGATCTGTTTAAGGCACTTAATGGTCCATGCTTACGTGTCACGTAACTATGTGAGTATCTCTATACTCCAAGCTCCTTAACTTGTGTTATCTTTTATACCTTCATTTTAGAATGTACACCATGTATCAAGGAAGGACTGATGTGGTGACATGAGAAGGACGAGCAAATGCTTCAGTGTGGTCACCAAAATTCTAAGTACTCCCATTGACCATCCAACTCAACCTCAGTTAACTGAGCATGTGGACAATCTTACGTCGTCCAAATCTCTAGCACGAAAAAAAGAAAGGCGTGTCTTTAAGCTTATATAGACATTCCAGTGAGGCGCCAACATTTACTGAAATTATGATCTCATATCCATCTCATAGCTTCTCAAACCGTTAACACTAAAACATGTACTACTTAGGAGTTAGGTCTGACTCAACACACAATCCGAAATCTTAAGAAAATACTAAAGAAAATACCTATCAACTTGGCTAAGGGCAGCTCCACACACTTGGCTCAAAACAAAAATCTTTCATCTCAATCGACCAAGACATGGCTCTGATACCAATTTGTAACACTCAATTCATTGTCAAAACCGAATAAGAAATGTTACAATCTATTCGAATTATATTTAAAGATATCGGTCGGTATGACTTGATCAATAAAATAGATTGAAACAACCTTCTTAGTGTCATGAAAATAGAAGACATTATTAAAGACATGTCAAAACACATCCAACATAAATAAAAATAAGAAAAAAAAATGCGCTCAGCGCTCAAGTGTGTGTAGCGTTTATCTGTCATCCCACCAAAGTCGACTCAAGATTGCTAGACCTACATATATTATATGAAAAACGTCAATAATGAATATTACTTGTCTGAAAAATAACTAATATAATATAGCAAATTGGAATTCTATTACCATAGAAAATAATGAATTTCAAGATTGCCTCACAGAGGGCGGTAAGCAACATACTTAAGCAAATGCCAACTAGCATGCACTGTTCATAATCATATTCATACATACAACGCTTATGCCCTCACATCTTTCATATTACCCACCATAGTACTCGAGTGGCAAAAGGAAACTTTAAGACTCTCCTCTTCATCTAAATTGTACATAATTTCCACCAAACTGCATTATATTTATGTGTCAATAGTAAATGTTTTCGTTTTTCTTTATCTTTCACCTGCTATCCAATAAGGCCTTAGGGATAAGGAAGAGGGGGACTTTAAAAAAGGCATCCAGTCATTAAAATTTTGCCATTAAAATGCAAATAGTAAATGACACGATCTTTAATTTGCAGGTCTCCCATGGCTTATCTCAAAACTCCCATCAGTAAGTTTGGGAGCAGGCCAGCTCCCTCCATGGCAGACTTCTCATCTCGCGGTTCCAACTCCATAATCGCAGAGATTCTTGTTTCTACTTACAAGAAAGCTCTTGCCCATTACCTTGATGGCAAAGAATGCGTTTGCCCTTCACAATTCAACATGATAAACACTTTCTATGTCCCCATAACCAAGTCTCTTTAGTGCTCTGAAAAGCGATAACCCAAGTGGTGATTCCCTTGAATTGCCTCCCACCTTCCATCACCTCCTGTGTAAGGCTTCCATGATCCTCGAACATTGTTGTCTGCGCGTTGAATTTGGCAAGTGCTGCTAGTTTTCTTATCTCCACCATTGTCTGAAGGGGATCCAATATCAAACCTTTTGCCGTTAAGCTTTGGGCAAGAAGATGCTAGACTTTGTGATCTTACTTCGGTCAATTTATTTGAATCATACGCTATTGAACTTGTACTTGTTTTTATGTTATCAAGTGACTTGGTCTTTGGTATTGCCACTTCATTATCAAGCTCATCTTTGCTTGTGCGTATTATTTGTAGTCTTGGGGCCTTCCTTCTTCATCTCCATCTTTGTCTTGGGGCCTTTCCATTCTCACGTTTTCAATTGGTCTATCATCATCTTTGTTAGGTGCAAACTGAGATCTCAATGTTGGATATTCTGCATTAATAGTGAACTTCGAGCTGATGACTTGATTAGCTCCTCCAGATTTTGTAGATGGGATTGATAGAGGTTTATCCTTGTCTAAATCTGAATTCAGTAATAATGTTGGATTAGGATCACCATAATTTTCATTCTGTAACTCCAACCTTCTTCCTGTTTCTTGTGTCCTTCCAGCTAATTTTGTGTTGCTCCTCTGTAAAAAAAGTATTACTGTCAATATATATGCTTGGGCTCAAGGCAGAAAATTGAGCAGTGATTGGCTAGCTCTTCTCAAGTCTATTCTTGTACACCTCATAAATGTTGGTACAAAGAAAAAATTTCAGATTGCATCTGCAACTGAACATCCCTTTGTAAATGGTTATCTTTTAATTTGACTAATCATATGATGGAATTCGATCTGTAGCGTTCAAGTTGTTTTTTCAATGTACTTTATTAACCATTACTAAGTTTTGGCAATAAGCCTTAATGTGATTGGATGATAATATAAAAAATAAATAAATTAGATGGAATTAGCTAGGCAAAAGCATATATAGAATAGGTCTTTCATTCAAAATAACTACTCAACACTCTATTTTTTAAAGAAAAAAAGCAGTTAAAATATTGATTCCAAAGAACTATGCTAGAGTTATAAAACTAGATTGTTCTATCAATGTTTAAATAAGAAACCATTAATTACCTTGAGTGAATTCATGTTTCTCCACTTTTGGTATGTATGATGAGGAGAAGCAGAGAACCCTTTTCTTCCTAATCAATGAAATTAAGAGAAATGCAATTCAGACAATTAGAAAAGTTTAAAAAAATGTAAAGTAAATGGCATTCCAATCAAGAAAAATTGGAGATCAAGACAATTGCAAAATAATTAAAAAAGATTGTCATGGAATATAATCAAGGCACTCGTTTCTGGTTCGAAGGCAATCAAGACAAAACCATTTATTCCAAAATGAAGAACTCCCACCTGATCTTACAGCATTAACTAGCCAAAAAATTAATTGTATTACCCTTCTTTTTTTCAAAGATCCAATCTATGTGATCAAAAAATGTAGTTGATATTTAAAAAAGGGTCTGGATTTAAGATTAAATGAATGTAGTTGATATTTAAAATAGGGTCTGGATTTAAGATTAAATGAATGTTTGGTAGAGAGTAAATCAGGAATGAGAGAATAACAAAGAATGGTGGTCAGGTATCCTGCTCCATTGCCTGTCTGCCCCTTAAAGCTTCTTGGTTTTTAGTAGCTAAACAAGGGGACTTACACCAGGTGTTCGAATGCTTGTATGTGATTAAATTTTAAAGCATTGATACATGACCGAGTCCGGTAACTACATAAAAGAAAAATAAAATATAAATGCGAATGAGACCTTGTTAATTCAAACACCTGTAGCAATGCTTAGTTGTCGTACATGAATCGAATTACGAACGATTATGTACGTATCGACCCAACTGGCTTTTTTGATTGGAAAAGCTGGATACAAACATTCATTACAAATGTACAATCTTAAGAATGAATGTTATCAACTATTTGATTAAGTTTTATTTATGTAGGTAAAAAAATGTTTAGAAAAACATCAGAATTTTATAGATTCATGATATTTACATTAAAAAATTAAATTTAAACCAATTATAATAGTCATTGTATTTATCAGTGTCATGATATTAATGATTTCATGGTATGGAAGTACTAGAGAGATATACGTGGTTTAAAAAAAATAAAGAGATACGCGACTAAAAGATAAAGATAGAGTTAAGACTTTGGAAATAATCTATCAAGTTGGCATGATCCCAAAATGGAAAACTCATTATTCAAATTTTGTAATCATTTAATGAAAAAGTTTAAGTTCATTTTTATAATATTCAAATCAGGTGCAAAGTTTTGATTGTGATATATGAATTATGCGCAATGGTTTAGTTGTTAATAATTACAAGAATGGGATGATAAAATCAGATTGCCCTTAGATAGGATTTTGTTTATAAATAGGGCCAGGTTGAACCAAGCGGGTTGAAAATATAGTCTAGTGTTCGAGGGATCGAAATCAACTGAGTAAAGAGGGAGGGGCAGTTTAGGGCAAATTTTTGTAGTTGCTTCCTCATAGAGTCACGGGGGACATCATTGTTGCCCCTACATTGTCAATGACTTAGGGCTACTAAACGAGCAAGCGGGTGAGCTAAACTCACCTTGTACTCAAACTCGACTCGAATAGTTCATTCGAACTCGACTCGAGATCGAACGAGTTTTAAACGTATATGCTCGAATTCACTCGAATATTTCTGATATTATTTGAGCATTAAATGACGGCATGAGTTAAATAATCAATCATTTATGTTCGAGCATTGCTCGAATATATCACTTCATCCACTATCAGGCATTTATCATGTCAAATAATCAATCCCACCATGTTGTGCTAAATATTATTAATTTTAAATAATTAAATCGGAGGTAATTATACCTCGCGTCGTTAGGAATCAATGAGGACTAGAGTTTCGTCATGCGCCTCAGAGCTCGAATTCGACGTTCAGCTGATTGGTTGAGTTCCACTGAAGATACATTGAATTCTAGCGAATCCAGTTTTCCAATGGGTTTCGGTGTGTTTCTAGCAACTTTCAAATGGTTTTTCAGCGACTGTTGCCGGTGGAGGAAGTGACTTGCCAAAAAAAAGAGCAAAACAGAGGTGGTCAGTAGTGGGGTGACAACATTCGGCTGGGATGGGCGGCATTGGGCTCCGCTCCAGTCAGGGAAGGTCGCAAGATGGTCAACGATGTTCATCGACGGTGGGATCGGTGAAGGGAGCGCGGTGTAGTTGCGATGGCGTCATCACATCGTGGAGGCTAGGTGATAGCTGGAAGACGGAGGGAATGGTCGGCGATGATCTAGCAGTGACCGCGGCGTCGATCGGCAGGTGCAGTGGCCAGAGGCCCATTGGCGACGAAGAAGGAGGGCGGCATCGAGGGCTTGGGTGAATTAGAAGTGTCGGGGGGGATCAAATGGGTCAGTGGCGATATCGTAAATAAAAATTGAGTCGACTCCGATTCGAGTAAAAAAAAATAACTAACTCGTAATAAATCCTAAAATAAATCCAAAAAATAGGAAAAAAATCCAATAAAATATAATACACACCATAACAAAATAATGATATGTTCTATTATTAATAACCCGCTGAAACTGCCTTATAACACATTCTAATATGTTATTCAGTCTAAAAATAATTTTAGGATTAAATACATTAAAAAAAGATACTGCATACTTTCATATACTTTAATAACTTATTTATCATTATTTTTTCAACATTATCATCATATACTCAGGTACACTTGACCTCATCGCTCATAACTCACGGCTGGCCTCGGCTCAGCACGCGATTTATGAAACTAATTCGACTCGAACCAACGGTTGAATTGACTAGTTCACTAATGTAAAACTCTAACCTGAGTTATGAACTCATGGGCTTATTGATGGATACCACCAGATCATGTAGGAACCCGATTATAGGTATGATATTTTTATATATGGATTTTTATCTTCATGATGAATGTAAACCTTTTGGCTGTCTTATCCATGTTTGTAGTGGTTTGTCTTTTATATAAGCCATAGCATTCATAATTTGTTAACCTTATGATTGTTAATTAAACCATGATAAATAATTAAATTATTGTGACAAAGATTTTATGCAGGTAGTAGACTCATGTTAATTAAAATTAGTTTTGTTCTTTTATTATAGTAAAAATATTTTTTAGAATTTATATAATAGTAAATAATATCTACAATTTTAAATGTGTTTTTAGTAGGTAATTCATATTATATATATTATTATATTATATTATCAAATCGAATTCGAGTCAAGCTACAAGTTGATTTTTAATTGAGTTCGAGTTATAATTGAGTCAAGTCGAGTGAAATGCTGCCTTGTTCAAACTCGACTCGTAGGATTTGAGTTAAAAACGACTTCGAGCTTGAGCATTTAAATGTCGAGTTTTGAGCCGAGACAAATGTCAAATGCTCATGTGTTGGCTCGCTCAGCCCTAGTCAATGTCATCTTAGCTTGCAATTTTTTTTTTTTTGTGTACTTGATTCTGAGTTGCAATTGGATTCCACCATTTCCCTACTTCTTGCTGATGGTCTTCACCATTGTAAGGATTGTCCCTTAATGGTGTTCTAGGTGAAATTTGTTGGATGTGATTTTCTCTTTAATGTGTTAAGGAGAGATTGTTAGTTTAATTCCACATTGGTCTTGAAAAATGTTAGTGTCTTATATATAAGTCAATAGAAAAGTCTTATTGCATTATTTTTCGAGATAGCTTTCTAATTAAGAGAGGCACATGACACTCATTTCAAGATGTTTTTGGGCCAAAGACTATCAATGTTGATATTTATTGAACTTTATTTTGATGAGACAATATTGCAAACTCTTTAAGTGCATCCTAAGATTCTATGTACACTAAATTGGATTTATATCATCATGAGCCAAAGGTTGAGAAAGAAGTGTAGGAAGTTAGGTAGCCTCTGTTGGGTTTATCCTACATCGGTTGTGGATGATGTTAGTGAGTTGTACATAGACTAATGGAAAAACCTTATTCCTTGAGCTAGCTCTTGGATTAAGGGAGGCCCATGAAACCTATTACAAGTCCCTTGTGGGAGCCCATTGGGCCTAACAATGGTATTAGAGCCATGTGGGTTTTGGTGTTTGCCTACATCGATTGTATATGGTCTCATTTGTGGGTTCCACCAGATGATTGCTGATTGTGGATGGTCTCCTTCATGGGTTCCACCTAATAATTTAAGGGGAGTTTGCCAGACGATGATAGTTTTGGGGACACCTGATGTGTGAAGAGGAATTGCTGGGTTTATCCCACATCGGTCATGGAGATGTTGATGAGTTGTATATTTTGTGGGTTATGTCACATAATTTAAGGGGAGTTTGCCAGGTGATGATAGTTTTAGAGACTCCCGATGTGTGAAGGGGAGTTGTTAGGTTTATCTCACATCAGTGGTGGATGATGTTGGTGAGTTGTATATAGATTAATGGGAAAACGTTATTTCTTGAGCTAACTTTTGAATTAAGAGAGGCCCGTAACACCTATTATAAGTCACTTTGGGGGACCTATTGGACCTAACAACCTTTTCAAGAGGAACTTTGGCAGTCAAAAGTCTAGTACCAAAGCTTGCAAGGGAAAGTTTGGCAAATACTTTGGCTAAGTCTTTGGCAACAAAATGTAAAGGATTTGGCTAGCCGAACTCACAGGTGCAAAGGTTATTGTGTCTCTATTGGAGACTTTGGCAGAGCTTCAACATCCAAAACTTGGAGAACCAAACGGTTGAGATAGCTCCATCCCTTAGTAGCTGTCCTCAAGATAGTTTGCCTAGTGATATTGAGTACAATCCCAAGGGGGTAGGCAGGAAGCATTGTAATGCCATTACTCTTTGTAATGGAAAACAGGAAGAGATGAAGGAGAAGTTAGCAAATAAGGGGCTTAAATTAGTGACAGTGGAGAGCCCAATCTAAATGTCTCCATAGGTTCTAGGAGTTAGTCAAAACTAGTAGTTCCTTTTCCCCAGAGGCTGAAGAATAATCATGCAGACCTTACTTTTAAAAGTTCCCAGGTTTGCTTAAAAATTGTACATCAATATACCTTTTTAAAAGCTTTAGAACAAATACCTAAATATGCTAAATTCATGAAGAGGTGTTGAAGAAGAAAAAAAAACTTGGGGATAATAAATTGTATCATTGAGTGAGGAAGGTAGTGTAGTTATTCATAACAAGTTGCCTCCTAAGGTTAAAAGTTAGGTTTATCCATCGGTCGTAGATGTTGTTAGTAACTTGTATATAGGATAATGAGAAAGCCTTATTCCTTGAATTAGCTTTTAGAATACGAGAGGCTCATGACACCTACTGTGAGTTTACTTTGGTTGTTATAAGTCCATTTTGTAGGCCCAACGGGCTCAACAATGGTATTAGAGCCAAGTGAGCTTTTGTGTTTACCTATGCCAATTGATGAAGGCTCATTTGTAGGTTCTACCTGATGATTTAAGGGAACTTTGTCAAGTAATAATATGTAGGTTTTGCTGATGAAAAAGGCATTGCCGTACGATGATAGTTTTGAGTCGCCCGATATATGAAGTGGAAATTGGTGGGTTTATCCCACATCGGTCGTGAATGTTGTCACTGACTTGTATATAAGCTTGTGACACTTATTACAAGCAATACCCTTCTCTTCACACAATTTATTAAATTGGTCAGATAAATATTCATGACCACAGTTTGTTCTCGATGTTTTTAACATGAGATTTAATTGATTTTTTGCATTCAAAAGAAAACGTCTAAAACAACTTAATACTTCAAATCTATGGTAAATGTAAAAGCCGTGATTCGAGTCACGGTTTTATAGTCGTTAACCGATCGGTTCAGCCGTCAGTTCGAGTCGAATGTATTTCAGAACACGTGTACTGAGCCGATGCCAGTCACGCGTATGAGCTATGAGGGCAATGTGTAGCGAGGATGTGATGATAATGAGATGAATGAGCAGAGAATGAGTTATCAGAATGCATGAGAGCATACAGTTGACGATTTTAGATTTTTTCATTTTGTGACCATAGAAATAGTTTTAGGCCGTTTATCGCGTTAGGACGCGTTATGGGTAGTTTTGGATGGGTTATTAGTTATAGAGCATGTCATTTGGATGTTGTGTGTTTTATTTTATTTTATGGGATTTTTCCCGATTTTTCTGAATTTGTTTATGATTTATTACGCGTTAGTTATTATTTTTGACTCGAGACGGAGTCGAGTCAAGTTTTATTTACGAGATTGCCACCCAACGCGTTTTCTTTCCCTGACACCTTTCCCCCCTTTTCCCAAACCCTACCGACCTCCCCATGTGTCGCCGCCGCCGCTGCCGCCGCCGCCCGGCCGCCGACCGACGCCGGTCCGCCCCGTCGCGCCGTCGCCGTGCCACCCCGACCAGCCCCGGCCACCGTCCGGCC
>JAVDBV010069186.1:0-18282 GCA_032619315.1 Piper longum
ATATCGTTGATGAAAGTGATCAGCAATTATATCGTATATCTTGATTGCAATTTAAGAAGAAAAATTTCTTTTGCAGGCGATGTCTGTCGCAGCCCTAATTGAGTTTTTATTGTTGATGATTTCACTCACCTGTCCTACTAAATGGTGATAATGGATGTAAAAAACTTATCATACGTTGTAATAACCATGTACTCTTATGTGCGACTCTGATATGTCTGGCTGAATTGGCTGATATTTTCGTAGTTTAGTGTATAATATAGTGATAACTATTGGGCAGTCTGATTCGGTGTCACAGTTAAAATTTTCTGTGTGGTTCGGTGATATAACTAAGGATAATGCGTCTAGCTATGAACCTTCTTTTAGGTTTGCCCGGCCACATACAGTTCTAGTGTGTGGAATTTGGATTGTTCATGATATAGGGTTTAGTGAAAATAACGCTTAAACTGCAAACGCATTTTAAGGTTCTCGTGTCTTTAGCTCACGCGAGCCTTTTGTTCCCCCTGTTCTAGTTTGTTTTATTTCTTTGAGCCCTGTGTAGCTCTTGATTTTATCTTAACTATATACTAGGTGCAATCTGATACTTTAGGATTTGAATGAACTTGCCTGACCTGTTTGGTTTGGTTCACATGTGGCTAACCGCTTGCTCGAACAGCCCTTGCTCTAACAGCACGAAGATATTTGGAAGAGAAATATGGCGTTTAATTTAATAATCCGTTGCAAATGCAAGCAAAGCTACTGGATAAACGGCCCATCAGTAAGTCAGGCAAGGGAATATATTCCTATGAGAAATTTATCTTCAACGCGATTCAAGAAAGAAAAATGCCCCAGTTGCGCGTGAAATTTGTTTTGATTAAAAGAGAAGAAAATTCAGGGCCGTTTTTCTTTTCTTTTTTTATTTCTTTGCAACAAGTTTTGCAGGGGGAATCATTTGTGAAAGGATTTTTATGTGGGGCCTGTCTCATGAAAATCTGTTTTTTATTTCAGCCCTTTTTTTTTAATTCCAAATATTCCAACTTTTTAAAAATTATAATTTTTTTCTGTTTCTGCCAAAATTCATCAATCCAAACAAAACCTTATTAACCATGGCTCGGGCCTGTTTACTTATTGGGTTCATTTCAAAGATTACGTGCCTATATGCTACTAACATCTAAGCCCAAGACTTCCTTTCATGTCAGTTGGGGCGGAGGACTATCCTTGCAAGTCTTTGAGGTGTTAAAGCAGTAAAAGCAACATTTTGAATTGACTCATGATGTGCGTCACACAATCAACCTGACATAACAGCAGCATTTTTTATCATCTCTTGATTGGGTATATACTGTTTAAGGCTTAAAAGTCTAGTCTGATATTTTGTCGAAGCAACAGCGCACAGCATGCGGTTGAAATTCAATAGAAAATTTTGCTACCATCCAAGTCAAATCAAGTACCAAGAACAAATTAATCACAATCGAACACAGAGGGCTACCGACAAGTGGCCTTGAGGCTACACTACACCTAACCTATCTATTTCATTTTAATCAAATTAAATGAGGCCTCTCCTAAATTGTCAATCGTCAATTTATCACCCTCTCTTAATATAAATGGGCCCATTTGGTTTCGTCGCCCGTGCGCTATCCCATCACCAGCAAGAGAGCATGTCAGTGTAGACCGACAAGGACAATTGGGCCTGGTTTTTTAAGGCCCACCTACGAGCCATCAACTCTTGGTCCAACCCAGAATCTTTGTCGCCTCTTGCCCACCCCCGACTTCCCCATTACATCAACTTTGACAGCGCATACCTTACCCACCGGTTCTTACAATTTAAATTCCATTTATGACCCTCTTTCTTCACCAATATTACCCCTCAATTCTTTAATTTTCGGGTCCCAATGACATTTCGTGTGGACTTACGAGTCGAGTTGAGTTAACGAGTTACCTAATCTTGCCAAACCCGAATGGACTAATCTAGTGATGATTTTTGGCAGCTTTGTTTGAGATAAGTGACGTGGGATGCAAACTCCAACAGTGTTGATCTTCATTATTTGAACACAATGCATTAAAATCTTTATTCTTTAAATCATCATTATATTTTCAATTTTGATTAAATTACAATATAATCCTTTTACGGAGAGAATTCAACATTCATATTAACAAATATTATTTTTGTATTAAATATCCGCTTCGAGGTGAGCTGAGTTAGTCCAAAAAAAAAATTTTAGCATAAGAGAATGATAATTGAACTTTTAGCACAACCCTAAAGTCACATTCCATCCAATCAACCTCAAACACAAACTAATATTAACTCTAATGGATTTTCAATGCACTAGTTAGTAAGAATGCTTGTTAAGTGAGTATCTCTTCGAGCTAGAGTCGAGAGAGATAAAAATATAACCGATTCCATTTAAACTCAAATTGTCAGACTTTATATTTAAGATGAAGTATTATTTTTGAAAGAGAAAGAGAGTAGATGCCTACTTTCGGTAATGCCACTTACAATTAAATAATGTACATAAAAATATAATTCTACATATTATTATGCATTTTTTATTATTACATATAAGTATAGATCTGCTTATTAATATGCATTTTATTTACTACTACATGTTGACCAATGACTTTGAGGATGTAACAGCCAGCAGCATCTTATGGTAACCCTAAAAGTTCTAAACCCATGCAGATTAGGGCTCCTCGTCCAACCCAGAATCTGTGTCATCTGTGGCCTACTCCCACCTGCATTAACATGACAACACGTATCCTACCAGCCAGGTACCATGCGAAATACCGATACTACCCTCATTTGCTCTTCAATATTACTAACTGCTCCTACTGACCCGCACGTGAGCGGGTTTTCTGGATGTCGGGTTTGTGTCAAGATCATTTAAAACTATTTTATTTTAAGCCTAGTGTTTGGCAAAAAAATTAATATTAAAAAAAGAGGAAGGAGTATATTATTGAGGGGGGACAAATGCATGAGAGTCAGTGAAACATCTTGCTTAATTAAATGGAATGGAATAGATTAATTAGCTTAAAAAAATAAAAGAAAACATGGGTATGGTTGTAGAGTGTTGAAGAGAGTTTTTGAGCCGAAGCACACGGCCACAAGAGATGCTTCATGCTTGCAATCAAACCCGACATTAAAATATTAATCAACCAGATACTGCCCTCATTAAGCTTCTTTGGTTTTTATTTTATTCTATTTTATACGTCATTCTTTTCATTAATGGGTATTCCTAATTCTTCAGTTGATTACTTAAAAAAAACCCTTTAATCTATTAAGAAATAAACCTGTAAATATAAATGGTTTAGCTTTAGTATACATTGCTTAAATAAACTAATGAAAAAAATATTACTTCAATCTCTTATGCAACCTAGGTCTCTCTCCGGTCTCCTTTTCAATGAACGAATATATAATCACATATTTTGAAAGGAATAATGCATAATTAATTTAGCTTTTCTTTTCCAAAATGAGGCGTATTTATGACAAAAATAAGTTTAGTTTTATCATTAAAAATTAATGGTCTAATTAACTTGAGTGCAAGATGATGATGAATAAAGTCCTATTTAATCATAAATTACTTTTTTTTAAGATGTCTAATAGAAAATAAATATTTAATTATATATTTAAGCAGAGTTCTAATAATTGGCTCTAATAAAGATATGACCAATGTGACGAGTTTAAATTATTTTCTAGTATTAATTGGACATAAATTGACGTTAAAAGATATATTAAAAAATTTATTTGATAAATAAGATTGAATATTTTGAAAATAAAATAAAATGGAAAATAATTAAAATAAAATAATAAATAAATAAAAGCTGAAAACAAAAAAACCTTTTTTCTAAATTAGCTGAGGGCAAAAATTAGTGGGAGAAGTCGGTCGGGACAACATTCGGTCACGTGACAAGAGGGCCGACAGGTGAAAGAATGGCCACGTGGAGTACACGTCACGCCGATACAAATGTAGCGACGCTGTGGTGGCAGTGCCCCCTTCTTCCGCTTCGCCGTTGACTCCGCCTTCCCCATCTTTGACAGCTTTTACTTCATCTCTCTTTTGTTTTTCCTGATCTCGTCAAAATAGCATCCTAATGTTTTGGTTTAACTTTGTAAAATAAACATTTTTAGTCTGTACAATAATATATACAATATTTAGCTTGTTTTACAAATCTAATAATACAGATTTACCGATCTAATATTCGAAACATCAAAAAAATTTGATGGTTTGTAAGATTGAATCGACTTCTTTTTTACTGATATATAAATCTTACATTTTGATCAGACATTGTTTTTATCACCTTCTTTCAAAGTGGTCGTTACCTAATTTTCTGGGTGCTATCATGCCAACACCTAATTGAAATCTCCTAATGTACACCAAAAAAAAAAAAAAAATGGTTTGCTCCATTAAGTCTCCAAATGGAGTGCCCTAAGTTCGTCCAGCTCACATGAGATGATAAGTTGAAGGAAGGAAGAAGTTAAGAAGAAGAAACGATTGCAAGTGACATGTCGGGACAGTTGTGTGTATTAAAGGATCCAATTAATAACACCATTAACACCTCCCTTTGAAGTTTGACCCACACATTTCCCTACCCTTGTTATTATCTTATCCTAATCCTAATCCTAATCTGAATCCCAATCCACCCACCTTGCTTGTTAGCATAACCCGCCCCTCTTTTCCCTTGTTTTTCTTCAACAATCAACACTCACAACCTTTTTTGTGTTTTGCAAATCTCACACTAATGACTTAGCTTTCCCCGCCCTAAGCCGCCCCCATGAATACACCGCTCACTAACTCCTCTTGCCATTCTTTCCCGGGCACTCACTGCTAGCTTGGATGTGTTTCACTCAAAGTCTTTACAACCTAAAACGGTTACCCCACCACGAAGAGGGATGCTTGGTTTAAACTGATTGAATCAGATTTAACATAATTTTAACATTATAGATAAAAGGTTTTATTAGACATTAAATACCAGTTAAATTAATACAATTTTTAACCAATAAGATTTTAGGAAAAAAATGGAATTAAAAAATCGGGTATTATGTAAAATGGAATGGCTGGAATTGTACCATTTTTTCGAAGAAAACAAAATCTGTATTCTCAATTTTCACAAGTTGGTCGAAGACACAAAAACAAGTACCACCATTCGGCATTAGCACATATTGATCTCATAAGTGTTGTCTCGTGTTGTTGTTTTCTTTGGTTTTGGTCGCATTGGAAGCGGCCCCAGCAAGGCAGGGATGGGATGTGGTGCTGGTCGGCAGGTCAGCATTATCCCATTCGTGCGAGGACAAGGTTTACTGTTCAACCTCGACATCTTGCTTGTTTTTTCTCTGTTTCACGCTTGCCACCGTGTAACCCAGTAGCATCCGTTTTGAAGGGTGTGTTGGGTTTTCCCTTCTTTTCGACTTTGGGTCTACGTGTACTCTTTGGTGAAATTCGATAACATTAGAACGAGGAGTAACAATATTTAGAGTCGTCACAAGGCAAAGATAAATGCCCATGACGTAGAAAAGACTAATAAACTATGAGTTCTAGTTGGATCCATGAGGAAATTTGATTGAAATATTTGAAACAGAAAAAAAGTGAGGAATCTTGTGGATTGAAGGAGCAGCTGTTAATCGCCCAAACTTGGGCTCCCTCATGAATGATTGCCCAGTATGAGATATGGAAGGAATCATGTACGGAGACAAAGATGTAGAAAAACAAAAGTTACAAGTTCAACCCAGATAAATATGACGAGGTAGTTAAGGCAGTCTTAGATGGGACGAGCTACTACATTAGATAAATTCGGGTGGCTGAGAAAAAATGGATCGAATATCCATTTCATATGGCAAAACATAGCAGTTCTGGACAAGATTCTTCACTGTACATTTAGCAAAACTGTCAGTCTTCTTCCTACCGAACCATGTTATCGCTGCCAGAGTCCATGAGGATGGTGAGCCTTTTTGCGGTCTTTGTGAACTCGCTGCAAAAATCAACCAACATAGTTCAGAAATAAACACCAACAGCCAAACACGTATTTTTAGCATACTGTCAAGCGTTTCCCAATATTGATAATGTTAGGCTAGCATTGATAATGTTAGGAATGCATTTATCAATGTTAGGAATGGAATGAATGAACTTGTAACTGGGTGATTCTATGAAGAAAAAAATCACCTGAATGGTTCGTCTCCAGTATGTTTCACTGCACCTTTTGCATCGCGGTAAAGAACTTTGTTCAGAGATTCAGAATTCTCAATACCAAACATGCTTGCCAGCTTTCTGTATAGTTCTTCGTATGAGCCAAGAGATGAGAGATCGAGGGTTCGACCCACATCTTCCGACTCAATAAACACCTTGCAGTGCCCAGTCTCCAGACCTAAGGCACTGTTCTTGCGATCCTTGTAGCAGGGGAACACTTCGCCGGAGGAGTTATCCGCCATCCCATTTGAAGATATGTTTGTGGTTTTGTCTGCACTCCCGTCTGATGAACTGTTCACTGAGTTACTAAGAGACAGCTGCTGTTCAGTGAGTATCGGCTGGCCAAAGAGAATAAACTGGGTTGTCTTGACATCCTCAGACTTGGTGGTGTTATGCCCAGAGTTTCCGATAGTCAGCAAGCAAGATACGTTCTCTGAAACAGCATTCAACGGTCTAAGCAAAGGAACTCTCGATGTGGGAGCAGTATGGTGTAGGTTGACGTGTCGAAATACGCCCGGAAACATACCCGACTGCAGCTTGTTACGATGGAGATCTGATAAAGGTAATCCAAATTGAGTATGCCTGGCTCCCTGTATGCCTGCAGGAGCATTGTCTGCCAAGTTAAGACAACACAACGGATTGCTGGGCCCAAGGGGATGGCGGTTGCCGGAGAAGCTTGGCACCGAAAGTTGGCCCTCGCCGGGGAAATCATGGAGTTGAGGGAGCCGAAACTTTTTCCGCGGTGGCGAGAAGGGTGTCAGATGGATAGCTGGTAAATGTGAAACCAGCTCAACCAGCCATGGGCTGACTCGCTTGACATTTTGAAGCAAATCAGGCTCATCCCAAGTCACCTGCCAAATTCAAGAATTACAATCCATTACATGTCTTTTTCGGTCATGAAACATTTAGATCAAGCACAACCAGTTCATTTTTCCAACCAAATCACTTCTTCTATTTTCTTACAACCAGACGCAATGCATATGCTAAATGGAAAATAGCTCAGTAAAACGCCATTACTCTACCATATTTTTTTGCCAATCAGTGAGAATGACAAATGCTGCACAGCAATGGCACAGTGATAAAGAAGGAATATGACCGCAGAAAACAGCCGAAGGAAGTGCTCTCTTAGCATGTAAATCATAAAAAGAGGTCAACACATAACATACTAGATCCTCCATAGTGACTAACAATTAATCTTGACTATGATAAAGACCAAGTTTTTAGCCATCACCGAACTTCAAAGCTCAGATCCAACAGCAGCAAGCATCCAAGGAAGAAAAATTCCCATCGCAACCACAGAATTACCATCCACAAAACAATTTTTGCATTGCAAGAACAGAATTACCATCAATCCTAAAAACAAACCCAATACCTGAAGAGCTCTCCAAGGCGAATTTGGCCAGCGGATCGGATCGGCGGCCTGAACAGAAGAAATGGTGCCCATAAACCAGCTGATCCGCGACGAATCCTCTGTCTCAAACGCCATCTTAAACCTCATCCCGGGGCACCACTGGATCCTCGTCGACGCCCTCACCGACGACGCCTTCACGCAGAACTCCGGCGTGCTAGCCCTAGGGTAATAAACCACCTCAAACGGCCGTCCATTTCTCGCTAAATTTACGGCCTCCACTACACACTCGGTCCTAACCCTGGCAGCCTTCCCCCTCCCGCAATTTCCCCCATTCCGCCCTAATTTCCTCTCCTCCTTCCTCACAAACATCGAAAACCCACAGCCGTAGGGCCCGGCGGGGTTCCACCCCGACGGCGGCGGCGACTCTGGCCCGCCGCCGCCGATCCCCCGCTTCGCGCGGCGGATGCCGACGCAGAGCTCGCCGTTCTCCGCCCGCAAGAACACGATGGAGTCGCCGGCGACGAGCTTCTTCTGGTTGACGAACGTACTCCAGCCGGTGGTGAGGAGGTGGCGCCGGGGCGTCCCGCGGTAGATGTGGCGGAACTTCCAGACCTCGCCGTGGACGTCCTTGGCGAGGACGGTCTGCACCGGCGGGTCCGCCGTGTAGTCCAGGCGGGGGAAGATGGTCTCGGCGCAGTAGCGCGGGACGGAGAAACCGCCGCCGTTGTTGGCGTCGGACTGCGTCAGGGTCTTGGCGAAAGACGCCGGCTTTTCCGCGGCGTCGCCGGCGGCGAGGCCGTCGTCGTCGGCGGCTTCCTCGGCGGCGGCGGCGGGGACGAGGTGGATTTTGGCGAAGACCTCGTCAGTGTCGGCGTCGGCCATGAACCTCACCCCGGCGACGGTGCAGAGGACGAAGGCCGGCAGCTTGGGGTGGCCGGCGGTGGAGAAGTCGACGGCTGCGGCGGCGTGCTCAGCGTGCCCTTGGGGAAAGTAGAAGACCTTGGCGCCAACGGCCGGCATCTGGACCATGCCGCCGGCGCAGGCGTGCCAGAGCTGCGCGTCCAAGCACCGCTCATCCTTCATCGTCGACTCCTTGCCGGCGTCGCAAAACGTTAGCATCGGTAAGTCCGTCACAAACCCAGTGAACTCGTAGCTGCTCTGGTTTCCCTTCTCAAGTCCGAAATACCTAAAAATGATGTAATGCCACACAAAAATCAGCAGCAACAGCAGCAAAAGTATAACAAGATCGCGAAAATTTTGAAAATTCATGTACATGAACTTCCGATTTCTCGATTGAAAGAGGTGTGTGTGCTTCTGATCGACCTTAGGAGAAGAAACCTATATAATGGAATGGCTGCTCCAGAGACCTGAAAAAAAAATGTACAGTGAGCACAAGCATTAGCAGCCATAAACACAAGGACAGGAACGAAAAAAGCTTCGTACTTTGTGCGGTTGAACGGCCGGTTCCCCTACCTACCATGAAGAAAGGAACAATCAAAGCACCAAACTACACTGTTGTGAATGTAAAGAAGTAAAAGAAACAGCTATCATGTCATCCACTCGGATGAGTGCAAGTTATGGAGTGGTAGAAGAGAGAGCAAATCTGATGTACTGAGAAGAGAAGGATCAAGATCGGGGCACTACTGACCTTGGAGTGGACACAGAGAAATGGAGAGCTACACCAAATGCATTTCCTTGAAGCGTTCCCAATTCCATATCTTCAAACAAAAGCTACAAACAAACATTGCATCCAAGGAGAGGCGCTGCAATTCACCGAAGAACTCCTCCACTTTATCAAACAAGGCTGACCGGCGCCCACAGCTCTTCTGCACCCCACCTCTTCCGACCAACAAAATCTGACTCCAACAGAGGATAAACTCCACGGGGAAGAGAAAGCAAGCGACTTTTTGCTTCCCAAACCACTGTAGTATCTCGAACTCCCAACCAAGTATGCCAAACCTGTTCCAATTCCACTCCTGCTTTTTCAACCCTCCAAAACCAGCAGAAGCCAACTCCAAAATTCAATACAACTCTTCTCCGTCACAACACCAACAAAAATTGAATCCAAAACCACTCAAAACACTTCAAAAATCCAACCTTTCCCACCCAAAAACCACACACCTATACTCTCACAAGAAGAAGGCAAAAAAACAGCAAACAGAATCAGTCCACCACATACACAGCCGGAATAACGCTATCCCAGTTTACAACCAACTCCACCACTCTTGACTAGTTCTTGCCCAGTTCAAGACACTTCTGCCACAAATTTCGCCCTTCCCACCCCCTACCCACTCCTCTACTCCTTGCCATGCCTCTCCTTCACCATTTTCACAGCAAACCCACCTCAGATCTGGTCCAGAAGCAACACACCACAGTAAGCTAGCTCTACTTTCTCTCCTCTATATGTCTGTGTCCTTCCTGTTGCTCTTAGCTATGTCAACCAGGAAGATAGAAGAAAGAGCCAAACAGAAGTCCTGTCAATAATCAAACAAAGGAGACGACACAAGAATTTGAATAAAAGTTGTTTAATTAGTTTTAGTGTGCAACCGGCCTCCTTAATTAAGATTTATCATGTCACTAGTCGGACAGCAAAAGAAAAAAAAGAGAGATTTTTTTTTAGATGTTTGCGTTGGTCTTTGGGTTTGATTTCTTGCCCAGCTGCTTGGGTTGAATCTGAGGTTTTGTTTATTCAGATTGTTTTTTTAACCTTAAATTTATAAAAATATATGCACGATAATGTAAATTGAGTATTTAATATCAATTAATTAATATATATTATATATATACAAGATATGAAAACATTTAGTCATATGTCAAAATTATATGACTACTATTTTTATTAGCAGGATAAATTATTTGAGCTGATCATGTAGAAATATCCAATTTAATTATTCTAATTTTTTATATTTATATTATGCACTGTAATAATTTTATATATTTAAATATAAAATTATAAAAAACTTCAATTTCTTGGCAATTTAATTTTACTATATAATTGTCTGAAACTTAATTTTATAAAAAATATTAAATTTCAATCTTAATTAAGAAGAGGGTATATAGAAGGATTTTTTTTTCAAAGTAATATATAATGTGAAAAAAAAAACTTTTCTTAAAAATACTGACCCTAAACTAAATTAATTATAAATTACGTGTATTTGAAAAACAATGATATATTTTATTCGACCAAACCTTTTAATTTTGGGTACCCAATATATTAGTGATATATTCGATTTTATGGTATATGTTTGGTTGTTAAGCTGGGTTGGGATCAATTTTATTTGGTTATCATCGGTCCTTTTTTAATATTATTTTTAATTTTGTTAGTGTTATATAAATAATTTAATAACTAAAAAATAGACGTTCATCCAAACTTTTCCCTTGGTGTGTTATTGAGTTTTATTTGTTCCATTTCTATGTAATTAATCAAATAATAAACAATCAAATTTAAATAATCTTCTCAATTACCAATCATTTATTTCAAAACAAATTTCATCCGATGATATTTTTGTATAAACTAAAATTAACACGAGTCATTGAATTATAAGGGCGACCAGATAATAAAGATAATTTTATTAAATAAAAAATAACGGGTATATATTTATGGTTTAATTTAAATATTTCTGATACTCTCACGTACTTAAATTATTAAATCGTAAAAGACGGTCCAATTTCTAAATTAATTATAACAAGTTAATAATAATGAGATCAGCATCGACGATATGTGAATGGCGTAGCTTCGACTCATCTCTTTTCGCCATCTCACGAGAAAACTAGCTTCGACGTTAGCGTATAAATCCTTACTGACGTGGGCACATTACAACCGTAGATTGTGAGGGGAAAGGATGAATGGGAGAGATAAGAGGATCGCAATGGAAGGGGTTGATGAAAAGGTGGGAGTATTAGCCATAAATGGAATGTTGGCAGTCTTAGTACTGCGACAAGTCTGCTCTCTCCCAAACACTCTCTGCCTTTTTATTTTTATTAATTTTTCTCTCTTTACTACCTTCTTGTTTACTTAGCTCCTAAGTCCTAATTCCTGAGTTGCTTATTTGTTTATTCTTCGTCATGTCGAGCCCTCTTAGTGGGGCATATGCTTTTGCTTTTGCTGGCCCACATTAAAATGTGTGTCCCCAGTATAATTTTTATGCTATTTTATGCTATTAATTAGTGGTTCATTTTTTAAGTCTTAGGGTGTAAATAAGTTAAGTTTATTCGTCAATTTTTTGTATTTAGCTCGATTCGGCTTGTACTCGTGTTCATTAATTTTGTGCTCGAAAAAATACTCTACTCAAAATAAATAAGTTCGTTGAACAATGAACAGAGCTTGAGTAAAAGAATGTTTGGCCCAGATCGGTTCGAAACTCGAATTCGATATGTTCAAACTCGAATTCGATATTTTTAAACTCGAAAAAATGTTCGGTTCAGCTCGACTTGTAAATATTATTGAGATCACATTGAACTTATATAATGTTTAAAAAAAAATTTAATCATATACAAGTGAGCACAGAAACATTCGCTAGTTCGAGCTCGATTAAAGCTCGGCTCGAACTCAACTCGAACCAAGCCAAAATATTATAAATTTTAAATAAGCTTGACTCAGCTTATTTATATTAAAACTCGGCTCGTTTACATTAAAGCTCAGCTCAGCTCATTTTATATCGAGCCAAACTCAAACATACTATTATTCGGCTTTGCTCGACTTGTTTACACCCCTACATGTATGATTAGTGGCTCATTGGAGCTATGTATTCGCTTTAGCAAGTGATATAATAAATCCGGTGTAGCACTTGCATGATTGTTGTAAAATACTTAAGTTATAATAAATCAATTTAATTATTATAATTATTTTTAAAAATATGAATAATTTAGATGATTTATACGGATCAGTCTCAATCCAGTGTTACCCGGTTTTGTTGAAATACTTGATATAGCAAGTATTTGGCCCACTATTAGATATTGTTTAGATAGTTTTAAGTATAAAATGGCTTTAAAATGTAGCCGAAATGGGGAGGAAAAATTTCATGTCTGTGGCCGCGTTTCCATAAAGTTAGGTTTCCTGAAATAAAGTTATTTTTTGTATATATTTTTATCGCTATATTAAAATATAAAAAATAAATTATTTATAAAGATTAAAAATATTTTGATAACAATACAATTTAAATAATTTAACATAAAATCATTCACAAATTTTATGCTTATTTTTTATATTAGGCTCTTTTATAATAAAGAAAATTATCTTGTATATATTCAAGTGACAAAAATAAAAATAAAATTGCATATTAATAGAGTTTAATATGAGAAAGTTGGGTGCATCATTATTATTATACTCGTGATTAGAATGACTATTCGACTTAATTAAATATCGTATCTTTTTATTAATTATTTGATAATTCCAATTCATTATATTTATCATTTTATTTTAACGAATTACCATTACTTTCATTAATAATTGGTCTCATTCACTGTGTTATTTACTTTATTTATTCTCATCTAATATATAAAATAATCATTGTGTTGCAGAAACTAATAATTTGGTTTCGTTGATGATTGTTAAATAAATTAATATTTGGCTACAATCACAACATGTTTAGTACTGTTGAATTTGAGACTTCGCGATAAAACATCGAATTATTTTTATTTTTATATACTAGAAAGTGATTAGTAATTTTTAGGAAATATTATATCTTTAGATGTACTTTGGAGGCTCCATTATTTTTCACAATAATATTAACACCTCCCTACTTTATATAAGAACTATGTATAAACATCATAATAATTATTAGTGATTGAGATAGACAAGCTAGAAAAAGGATTTGAAACAAAAAAAAAAAAAGAAACACTATAGAACGGTACATTATTGAGACCAAACCCGAAACGAGCTGAGCCGGACTAGCTCGACACATTGACAACGACCCGAACCAACCCAACCGTCCACTAATCAATAATTAATAACAAGGTGGAATTTATGGGGGGGGGTTCCAATTTCCATGGCACGTGTGGGTAGGATCCGTAAAAACCCTTTCGCGTTCACATGGGGGGGGGTGGGCTCGTGTGATGAGGATGTCTGTGGGCCGGCCTTGACGACAATTTGAGGTCCAACGTTTTATCAGACCGGGACTTGTGCGACGGCAATAAGGCCATGGGGACGTTACAAGTGATGCTCACATCAACTGTGACACACTTGTTCATAGGCCCCGCCTTATCTCCAAATCCTAACCTGTGAACATGCCACGAGCGGCAGTTGTTCCTGTTGCAAACAGTTTGGGGGCTCAATTGTTTGTTGATTGGATGGATTGCTTAGGAGGAAAATATTTATTAATCACAATAAACAGTCCAATTCAGGCTACTAACTGTTCCGACGGAAGCACTTACCAGCCTTGATCGTTGCTGAGTAAGAAAATCAACCGTTTTTTTTTTGCGCCGTGAGATTTATTAATTTAGTCTCACATTTAATATGTATCGGAAAAAAATCATATTTATAAGTGTAAATAGAATATAAATCTTTAATTTAAGTTAATCATTTAAAAAAAATGACTTAGGCCTATTATATTATATTTTAGACTAAATTATTATAAATGATATTAGAGTAATCTGATTCTATATTAAATAATGAGTTGGAGTGCAAACATTAGCTAAACTCTTAGTTATAAGTCATTAAAAGTTATGGGTCGCATGTCATGGAAGGTCGTCGGTCACGAGTCATAGAAGGTTGTAGGTTAAAGCTAGTAACGGGGCTAAGTGTAAAAATTTTATTAAATTAAAGCTAGTAATGGGGCTAAGTGTAAAAATTTTATCGAATGAAATTTTTTAAAGGGGGGTGGATTGTGAAATCTTTTAACTTAATTCTACATGTAATACCTATTAACAGAAGATCATATTTATAAGTAAAAATAAATTATAAATCTTTAATTTAAATTCATTATTTTAAAAAATAATTTAAGCCCATTACATTATATTTTGGGTCGAGTCCATTACACACACTATAGATAAAAACCTAATCTTGTAAAAGAGTTATATTATGAATTAATTATGATAAATATGTATGTACATGAAGAGATAAAACCGAAGGGTTAAATGAGTAAATAATAATTTAACTAGTGATGTTTGTCAAATTAGTGGGAAGATGAGGTGCAAAGCAACATGTGAATTGTGAGTCTCGTCACTCAAAAAGACCTAAGTATCATATATGTGGCCCACTCACGCAACCAAATATTTGTTTTCGGATAAAGAAATACACGAGCAAATGACATAAGATTATCCTCTTGATTGTCGGAGTGGCCAAGGAACGCCCGGTAGCTTCAAACTTCGATTTTTAATACATGAGATTATTTGTTTTATTGTGTTTTAATAAAATAAGTTAGTGGGTGGGTAGAGAGAGATGCCGAGAGAGGTGATTAGAGCTTAAAGTTGTAAATAATGTAAGTCGTCCTCGTAGCCTTCTTTTTATGCACTAGGCCTTTTACTCACGGTTAGGATATAACTCTAATTTATATTGAAATATAAATTTAAATAAAATCTAGCCAACTATTCGAATGCGAATATATATTTGTATTCTTCAAACTAAGCAAATTTATCGTATCTTAATATAAGTTGGGGTTCACCAAAATTAAAACTAGGAGATTTGTGATATAAGATCGGGATTTGTATTTTTTTTGTTCTTATTTTTACACCGGAACTGAAATAAATAGCAAAGTTTAAGATAAAAAATCTCTTAAATAGCTCATCTGATGAGTTTATAATTTGCAGCAAAAAACCAACCCAACCAAAAGCACATAAAATAAACAAAAATTATATTTCCTCCAAGACGGCGTTGATTAGTTAAAATTAATTTCGAGATTAGAATTTAGAGCGCTCGCAAAAAAGTTGACAACTACAAAACAACCAAAGCTGGCATGTGGGTCCCGCACAAAAACATGTCACATAATGACGTCATACACGTCACTTTCGCGCGGGACGATGGGACGTGCGCATGCTCGACCGGGGCCCCCCCACTCCCGAATCTCTGTCGCTCCTGCCCTTTTCCCCAACCAAACCGGACTTTTAACTACTGACCCAACCCGAGTAGACCAGCTCGACCTCTTGGAGATTAATGGTCAATCTTCATGTCGTGTAATTGTGTCATTAATTTTAAAAAACCCAATATCCGACCTCAAAAAAAAAAGAAAAAGAAAAAAGGAATATCCGGTTTTTTTTTTTATGTTTAAAATGTTATTAAATCTATTTCTGTTTAATATTGTCTGGTCCGCTTCATCAAAGACACCTATGCCAACATTATTCAACTTGTAATTTCCATTCTTCCTCACATGCTAGCTTGAACTCTTTGTAAGCTCGCAATTACCGCATTTATCATATTCTACTATTTTTTGCAATCGAAAAAGAAGCGTGTTCTTATGCAAACACGCTCGAAATCAGGGTTGGTAGGATAATAGCTAGAAAACTTTTGCATTAACAACTCATATGGCACCATAATTTACGGGCTTAGGCCGAATTTATACCATTTTTTATTAATTAAAATATACTTAATTATGCAACGAAGCTGCCGAGCTATGATCCAACTAATTTGGAATATTTTTCATGTCTTCGTGAGAGTAAAACAAGAAGCATGGGTCAGTTTTAAAAAACTCAATCGACAAGTGACAGATTTGACACATTTAAATGCAAAACACAACGGGGACGGCCGCTGCCTGCCTAATAAAACGTGGATGGTGTTGTTTAGCAAAGGTACAAGCACAACAACTGTCTTTCGTTCAATATATGGTTATAGTTATACTGATGTAAAAATGTTGTATACAACAAACAAGATATTTCCTCTTCAAGTGTTGGATGGGCGTGCCGACTAAAAGAACAGTTCAATCCAACGAAAAATTAGGCCGTGTTATATACATCCAACCTAACTTTTTGTCCAGCTCCAATCCCTTCTCTGTAAGGATTTTCATTCTACAACCTATTGGTTTTTTTTGCCAAACTTAATCAAGAGTTGGCCATGGCTAAGCAAATTAAGCATAAACGTTTATTTTTCGTCCGGGCTTTTACAAAATAAATCCGGAGCACATAAAAACCGAGAAGTATATAACCTACTTCTGTCGCTTCATATTGATTACCATGTAGACGTTTATATCTATAAATGGTATAAGATAGTAAGGATGTTCATGATGAATTTTAAGTCTAATCCTTGGTATCATATTTAAAATATTGGTGTGACTTTGAATGTCCTCTCATTATTGACAAAGTACTCAATTAACAAAGATAATGGGTTTAGTCATATCACATCATGCTAATATGGAGATAAAAACCAAGGCCACTCTGACATTTAACAAAATCAGTGTCTGAAAATCCTTGTCCTTCACTCCCTCTCTTCCATTGTGGAATAAAGGATGCAAGAGTGATGGAAGCAAGAAAGGACACTGGGGTCAAACTGGCTAATAAGTGGGGAACGGAAGGGACACCACACGACTCACAAGATGGCGCTCACCTCCACTGGGAAGTTAACTGGGCAGAGATGGACAAACAAACTCAAACATGGTAGGTCCCCGATCAATAATTCCTTGCTTGATTACTCTCCAAATAGGTGACCCAAATGACCCACATCAAGAGCAAATGCTCTGTGACTTACAATGGCCTTCGTTCTTAGTTTTTACCCACAAGGGAGGGAAGGGGGTAGCTGTCTGCATTCTACAAGCTCATGTGATCCGCTGGCAATGGGGGAGGGGGCTTTTCTTTGATCTTTTACTTGATGGGTACATTCCTCGCTTTCAAAACAATAGTGATGAAGGAAAGATGTCGGAGACCACAGAAAGGATTCCGACTCTTTTTCTCATTTGGCAGGGGAAGGCAGAAAAGACCCATGAATGAGTTTTCCTCTATTTGAATGGCGTTCTATTTTCTTCATCCAGCAGGTGAACATATCTGACAATCAGTGAAGAAAGTGTCAGCAAAACAAAACAATGCTCCTCCCAAGGTTTTCCCTTCCGAGTTCCACTCAACTACCCTTCTCCTAGTTATCACTCCTCAGTAATAACTCAGGGAAGAGATTACTGAGTTTTAGCATAAACCACAAAGCTCAGTTATAATATTTAGTGGGGACCCAGTTCCTTGTTCTTTCATATGCACTCGTCAAAAAATTTATACCAATGAAAACATTAAGTAACTTATGACTTCGCTGATACAAGCCTGCACTAGTGATGTTCCTGACTGCATGGTGGCGGGGCCGTCCTCCTGCTGATCTCTTAAGAAGCAGAAGCAGAATCAGTACTAGCCGACTATGTAGCTGGTGACTTTAGATTTAATTTCTAATCTTTTCATATATTTGTTTGAACTCGATCATAATCAGAACATTAGCTAAAAGAAATGCAGCTCTAAAGGAGAACCAATAAAATATACTTGCAAGAAATAATTAAACTTAGCAGCTCGGAGAATTTTCTTGCAGCTCAAGCTTACAGCTAGCTCATATTAAGAAAGATGTACTCGCATGCAAGATGGCCAGCCGGCTGCCACACTCTTTTACTTATATATATTATATATATATAGATCCTGCATCATGTGTTGTAATCCTTACAATTCTGGTTGTCCAAGTAATGTTTTATGTGATCTTTGTTTGACGATGCGTGAGATCTTTTTTGTAATTCACTTTGGTCTAAGCAGCTAAAGTTTTTTTTGGATTAGTGGATTCCTATTGAATCAATGTTATGACCAAAACCTGCGTACTTAAAAATGTTGGGTTCCCTCCTCGTGAAGACGACAGGCGAGAAAAAAAAAAGGGGGGGGGGGGGGGGGGGGGGG
>JAVDBV010069187.1:0-15577 GCA_032619315.1 Piper longum
ACACACACACACACACACACACACACACACATATATATATATATATATATATATATATATATCTTTACTAACAAGAATATATGTTGATATTTACTCGTGTTTACCCATATATGTATATAGTATAATTATATTATTATTCTAGGATTAGAGTATTGTTCATGTTTATGTATTTGTTATTTATCTAATTATCTATTAGTATACTTTCTTGTTTATTTATTTATTTATTATTTTATTATTATTCTATCTCGATTTGAGTGCTACATGTTTAGTTATAGGGTTGTTAGCACTGTTTTCTTTATTAATATGTATTGATGATATGAGTACACACCACAAGCATGCATTATATAGTGGTGTTAATATTTTACTTAATAGTGGGTTCCGATTTAAGCTTCAGAGTCCGAGCTCGCCGTAGACGTGTAGATATGCTTGGATCATAGGTCTGTAGGATTCTCCCTCACTGCTTGACTCCTTGTGTGTAGTGTTTAATCGTGTTTTAGATGTAAGATGACGTCGGGGGTGTTTTATTAGATCCCTCCAATGTCGGGCCATCTAGCCGTGTTTTCTACACATGTTTAATAAAAGTACGAGCATGAGATCCCTTGTTCGTTTTTTAACTAAAGCTTAAGAAATGTATGATACAACCCTCTTCGCTAAGCTTATTATATAAATATGCACATTTTTATGAATTTTATAAATAAGAGAATGGTGGTACGGAGATATTTATGGACCACACTAGTACTCCTTCAAACCCTGAGGTAGTGTGATGTATGAGGGCACTGCGTAATGCAGCCCATTTCGGAAATTGTGGCACTAACTTAAATGTTCCTTTTGCTACTTGAGTGCTATAGAGGGCGATATGGAAGATGTGAGGGCATGAGCATTGTATGTATAAATATGATTATGAGTTATACATGCGAGCCAACAATTACTTAAGTATGTTGCTTACCGCCCAGTGCGAGCCAATCTTGAAGTTCATAAGTTTTTGTAGGTAATAGAATACTCATTTACTAACGTTTTTCATATATTATATGTAGGTTTTGCAAATCCTGAGTCGACCTTGGTGGAAGGACAAACAAACGGTATACAATTGAGCTAAGTGCATTTATTTCTTTTCTTACTTTTACTTATATTTGATGTATTTTGGATGTGTATTATTAATATATTTTATTCTCATGATACCAAGAAGGTTGTTTCAGTCTATTTTATCGATCCAGTCGTACCGACTGACAACTTTAAAAATAACTCAACTCGATCACAACATTTTGTATTTGGTTCTTAAGTGTGCCAAAATCGGGGTGTTACAAATTGCTATCAGAGTCATGTCTTGGTCAATTGAGATAGAAGACTTTTGTTTTGAGCCAAGTGTGTGGAGCTGTCCTTAGCTAGGTCAACAAATATTTTCTTATGATTTCAGATTGTGTGTTGAGTCAGACCGAAAGAGTGCATGTTTCAATGTTAATTGTTATATAAGTGATGAGAAGTGGGATTATAATTTTAGTAGATGCCAACATGGATCTCACAGGCATGCCATGATAAGTTTAGAGACTTGTCCTTCCCATTACCATGCTAGAGATTTAGACTAGTTTGTGTGTTCACATATTTAGTTAGCTGAACTTGAGATAAAAATGACCATGAGTACTTGGCGCACAAATGAGTGTTTGGACTGATGACTTGAGATGGACAATTTCAGGAGATTATAGTGGATGAGGATAAGTGTAGAGGTGGATCTAGTCTCATGGATACTTCACTACCTCCCCCTCTTCTACTAGTGTATGTCTGTCATAAGAATATTGCTTACCACTCTTCAATAGACAGAGCCATGAATACATTAAGGATGAGTGAGATTACCTTTGATCACAGATTTAGAAAGTTTACTAGATATCACTTGATCTGGTAGGACTAGATCAGTGATTTCCAATGAGAGACAATTAGCTCTTATGGGAATAATTAGTCCAGATTTCATGAGACCAGTGTGGGCTCAACATTATCCTTCCGTCATACGTGTCACCACTACGATCAGACACGCATGGTTAGATAACCTGAGCTGAGTTAAAGAGCTACCTTTGGGGAGATTAACATATGGAAATAAACATGCCAGAGATAGTAATTGGTTCGTAATGTACATGATCAGATCAGGATTTAGGACCTAGTTAACATTACCGCCCTTCTAGTAGCACAACCACCGTCCGAGTTGCACAACCACTGTCCATGATGCACAACCACCGTCCGAGTTGCCCAACCACTATTCATGATGCATTACCATAGACCGAATGCCCACAATTGCCATGCGTGATCCACAAACACCGTCCGTAATGTCCTATTGTTGATCGAGTCGAGTAGTTATTGTGGAAGCATAGACCAAGTAGTTACCTCACCCTATAGGAGGACAACTACTTGAGGATGTTCATTGTGTTGCATAGAGACCACATGTCATAGTTTCAAAGTAGAGTATAGTTAAAAATTTAAGGCAAGATATAGCTATGATAACATCAACCACAGATAGAAGAAATGTGCGATGGAATTATTTGGATGCGATGACACATGATTGACTTCACTAGCTATCTTGCATACAACCACCTTGAGTTGACATCCTTAGGTCAGATATATATTATAAGATAGTATTAGTGACAGTCTTATACAGATGCATATAGACTCATAGAACAACACAGTATGACCTCCAGATGGGATGGTCACTGTGGTCAAATTGTTTACAAGCATGACAACAGATGTATGAATTATAGCTAGGATATATAACCCAGATGATCATGCAGATGGTCAGACATGTAGTTTGACCTCAGTGAACGAGAGTAGTTCAATTCAAATTAGCGAGAACGTGTTTTCTTTGTCCTTCCCTAGTATGATTAGGCCCTTACCTTGAGACATAGGATTGAGCCTTTGCCAGAGTATAGGAGGTACCTTCGTGGTACTATTTAGGACTTATAGGTAGGTACTCGATGGCAGACCAGTCTGGAGGAGACAACTTCACCCAAGCTTGGGAGTGACATGGATAGGGTATTTAGTCAAACCATACCATGCTGACTAGATAGAGGGATACCAGTGTAAGCTCATCTTAACCAGCAGCTATACTTGAGATACTACCACAATGTTAGTAGTCATGGGAGTCAAGATTAGTGTCACAAATCAGTACGGGACAATAGGTCACACACCAAGAACGGACGAGACACATGTCAAACCTCACTATGAATCCCCGCAGACTCGAGGAGAGATAATGGTTCTTTGGGTCATTTGAACCCATGTATCGAGAAACACATGTATACTATTAGTTGATTGAACTAGAGCCACTTAGGAGTCCTCTCTTAGGCTAGTCATTGATTGGATGTCCCACAGGCTGTCCACATGTGGTGGAGTCCAATCATGATGATCTGAGAGACACATCTATGGACCTACCCATATTTTTGAGCTACCCCGTATCTTATATAGAGTTTTATTGCCATCACGACCAATACGATTACCTTTACACCACCACAGATAAAGTGATGTATATACCTAGTAAGATTTTGTCTTATCAGTGTAGTCTTCTAGCAGACCTAATGTTAGATCACGTGAGGATGAGACACATACTAGTTAGAGTCTTAGAGCATTGACCACTTTTCCACGAGAGATCCATTCTCTTTCTATTAGACCAGAGATGTTAGACAGAGTCATGCCTTCACCCAATAATTTTTACACTTAAGCTTCCAGTTATATCAATCCTACTATCTATTTTTTAGATGGTAGAGATGAGCAGATATTGACTGGTGCATGTGCCTCAGACGAGATGCAGACGCCATAGTTTCATGCAGAGTATGCTTTCATACTCCTTGAGACACATTGTACATGTACATATGTTTTCGCCTTCATTTCATTACAAGGAGCTCTCATGAGCAGTAGTTAAGTAGATAGTTGCAAGAGTCATAGCAGCTGTCCTTGTTATATTATTGAACAGAGTGAGATATTTGATTTAGGACCGAGTTAGCTAAGACCTGGTGAGTAGTAATGTTTCTCTTATAGGGACACCTGAGTGTTTGACAGACTGGTGACAGTGAACCATACTACTCATTAGTATATACTTTTATATGGTACTAAAGTCCACCATATGCTAGTAGGACTAGCAGGACACTCTAGTATAAGTGGACTTAGAGCAAAGTGCCCTAATTGTACACATGGTTGGCCGGTCACATTGATAAGGATCAAGGAGACATGGGTCAATGATAGGCCGCATACCTTGCACTGAGATAGTTTTTCCAAATGTAGTTTGGACTAGTACCTTGCGTACTATAGAGTACCAGCTTGACCACCCAATAGGCCCCTTGGGGTGGACCTAGGTTTTCCCCACTAAGGTAAATTGCATTTCAGTCCCCATAGTTTGTAATGGCAGTAGGAGCAAGTATGGCAATGACAATAGGAGCTAGTATGGCGAGATTATTCAAGTACGTATGGTCAGTCTGGTTAGATGATTCCAGCATGTATGGCATGTTTCCCCAAATGATTTGATCACATATAGTCAGCCCATCTAGATTATTAAGGAGCTAACGAACTTCTTCAGAGTTCAGAGTTCCAACATTATGTTGGCCTGCTTGGGCTGTGTGCAGCTAGCTTCCGAAAGAGAACTACCACTTTGCCAACGAGATGACATCTTTAGTTGAGTCATCTGATTGAAGTTTATGTGAGGAATTATGAAGTTGGAATTTTTAGAAGGAGCATGTTTACGTATTTATTATTTATTATTTTTGGGTTAGGGCTTTACCAGCTTGTAGGTTACCCAGTTTGCGTCAGTATCGAGGCAATTTGAGTGAGCTCGAGCGAGACTAATTTTCAAAATATTAGTATGGGGCCTAGATGGCCATATGAGTATGCCCGACATGCATATTATAGTTTCAGTTATCATGCTATATATAATGAGGTATCAGTGTATACATGATGTATATATATGATTTTTATGAGTTAGCCAAGATTTTAGACCTAGATCTAGGCCGTTCATTTAGCATCCTTTTGGGATTTTCTTGGAATTTCATTTGCATCCCCATAGTAATTTTGGATCACACGATTGTGTCCCCATATTGATTATGTTCATTGTTCAAGGCCCATTTAACCGACTTGCCTCGATTCTCGCATATAGAATCACTTTTAGGATTCGAGTCAGTTTTGACTTTAAACAGACTTGATCCAAGAGGTCTGTCTATATAGATATTTTATATACCCGTAGGTGGGCCCCACTAGGCTACGAGTTGCCGGACGATAGGATCATGTCAAGCATGATCGGAGCCGTCCACTCAAACCTATCTTCACCCATTTGATTTCCATATGTTTCCAACAGTTTTAGAGTTTTCCAGTTTTGCTCGCCACTGGGGAGACCTCGACCCTTCTCCGACAATTGGATCGGTACGGTTGTGACAGATGCCAAAGTGGTGGGCGGGAACATATCAAGGAGGTAAGAGATGCACTTGCATGGAATCCTTGAAAGTTGAACACTTTGATGTCTGGGGCATAGACTTCATGGAACTATTTGTACCATCCAACAATACGTTGTGCATTCTATTGGAAGTTGACTATGTTTCAATATGAGGGGAGGCTCAAGCATTCGCAACCAATGATTCCAACATAGTGATAAAATTCTTGAGCAAAAACTTGTTCACAAGATTTGGTACCCCAAGATCTATCATTAGTGATGAAGGGTCACACTTCAACAACAAGGCTTTTGAAACTTTGCTGGCCAAATATGGAGTTAAGCACAAGGTTGCAACAACTTATCATCCACAAACAAACAAACAAGCTGAAATCTCCAACCAAGAAATCAAGAGGATCTTTAAAAATAAGTTGTGTGTCCATCACGGAAAGATTAGTCAATCAAATTGGATGATGCATTATGGGCTTACATAACAACTTTCAAGACACCCATCGGTATGCCCCCTTATAGGATAATCTTTAGAAAAGCTCCTTCCGGTTAGAGCACAAAGCATATTGGGCAATTCAGAGATTGAACTTTCACATCAAGGCATGTGGAGAGGAAAGGATGTTATATCTGAATGAATTGGTTGAATTGAGACTCAATGCCTATGAGAATACTAAACTTTACAAGGAGAAGACCAAGCTATGGAATACCGACACATATTGGTGAAGTACTTCGAGCCAAGACATCAGTTATTCTTGACAACTCCAGGTTAAAACTTTTTCCAGGAAATCTCAAATCCCGGTGGAGACCCTACATAGTGTTGCATATATTCCCACAAGGTGCAACATAGGTCAGAAATGAGAAGGCTAACTAGTTCAAGGTCAATGGACATAGTATGAAACACTATCATGTAGGAGAAGTGATTCAATTTACTTCACCTGACAAAATAAGCGTAGAATGATGAAGAGACAAATCAAGCTAGGGACTTAAAACAAGCGTTTACTAAGAGGCAGCCCATTAATTAAAAAAAACATATAAATTAACATTTTCATTTAAGAAGAAACTTAGGAAGAGGAGGAAGTCACCACATAGCTCGGAGGAGGAGACCCATTTGACAGGTCACTTCACTAAGGCGAACCTCATCTCGTAGGAAGAAGATTGAAGCACACAATGACCACTTCTTTATCCCTTTTTCTTCATTGTTTTTCTATTTCTTGCTACCGATCTGGTACATTTTCTTGCTTGCATCATGCGAAAAGAATGATTTTGGAAAAACTGTTTGTTTATTAACTGTGAGGGAACAATCACACTCAAGTTAGGAGGGAACAACTTATCTTTTTGATATGTATGACTATTAACAATTACCTTTACTAGTAAATAGTGTATTTTTCATATATTAGGAAATAGGGCACTTGGATTTTTTGAACATAGCATGAATTGATTAGGACAATTCTTGTATAGGTAAATTCAGTGATCTGTATTTTTGAAGTAACGACATTATTGTCGAACCTAGTCCCTAATTTTCAAGTGTTAGTCGAAGCACAAGGCCAATACCTAACCACATGTTTTTAAGTCGTTTATCTAAACTCACGATGTTACAGTAGAAGTACTATATACTTTGCATCTCCCTTAAGCAAGAACCAAAGTCCACGTTTCATGGCTACTATCTTGACCGCACTAGTGATCACCAATGGTTTTTATCATGTTATTACGTGCTTGTGGTGGCCACACATTTTCCAAATTGAGTTAAGATGCAATCTTTCATGTGGCAGTTTGTGCAAAAAATTATCTGGAGTCAGGGATATCCAAGAGCTAAGGCTAATACGTAATTTTGATTTCATGTGTTTTCATGTTTTGTTCATACCACCCATATTTAAACTCAATATTCATGTTATTCAATTATGTATACATGTTCTTACAAGTAATCCACATGTGTAATTAACATAGTATGTTTTTATGTTATATACTAATTTTATTAATCTACTAGCACGTACTAGCTAGTCACATGAGTAGTATTAATTAGTTGTTTCTCTTATCAATTATCAAGTGTTATGTCATGTTCAGTAATTCAATTATCAAGTTATATGCAAGTACAATTTACATGTTATTTAGATATTTAATGTTATGTTCCTCTTCAGTTATATGCAAGTGTAATTGAAGTTTTATTTGGATTTTCTTTCTTGTTTGATCGTTTGCATATTAGCTTTATTTTCTCTATTTACTTGTTTACTACACATGTAAATAGTGGACTCAATATTCCTATCATAACTGACTAGGCAAGTTTGCTTGTGCATAGGTATGTAGAGGCCTAGGAGAGATGAGATGGAAGAACTCAAGTTATAGGATTTATCTTATCATAACTGAGTAGACAGTTTAGATGACTTTTTGCGAAGTTGTTATGTAACGACCCGACCTAAAGTGTAACATAATGGGCCTAAGTCAAAAGTGCAACATAATGGGCCTAAGTCATTTCATTAAAATGGTTAACCAAAGTTAAAGATCTATTATTCATTCCCACTTATAAACAGGATCTTAGCCCGATAGGTATTAGATGTGGGGCTAAATTGAGGGATCTCACAATCCGCCAACTTTGGGAAATTTCGTCCGCGAAATTCCTACACTTGGCCCGTTAGGAGTCCCATCCCATGACCTTTTGGCCCGTGACCAGCAACCTAGCCAACGCCCCTAGTCCAGCCCACCATCTAATACGGAACCAGGTTGGCTCTGATACCATTTGTAACGACCCGGCCCAAAGTGCAACATAATGGGCCTAAGTCAAAAGTGCAATATAATGGGCCTAAGTCATTTCTTTAAAATAGTTAACCCAAGTTAAAGATCTATAATTCATTCCCACTTATAAACAGGATCTTAGCCATGTAGGTATTAGATGTGGGACTAAATTCAAGGATTTCACATGTTGGCAGATATATTTTCATCTGGATATATAGGCATACATAGTGGTTATATTTGGTGATATAATGAAATGATCTACATATTTAGTTAATTTATCCAATTTATCTATTTTCCTCATTAAGTTGGTTAATTAATTATGTTCATGTAATTAATATACTATTGATCCAAGTTTATGAAGTATCATGTGTATAAAAATTGGGATCATTATAGCATGGGTGGCAGGTAGTGCCCTTACGGCCATGAGGGTTTGGAGAAGGTAGGGGAGTGTGATAATAAATGTAGGGGGAGTGTTTATTTTAATTTTTGTCTTCTCATAAGCTTTATGGTTTGAGATGAATGAAAATACTAGCACTTTCTTTTAGGTAAAGGATTTTAGCTTTGCAGTATGTAGGGGGAGTGTAATTATAAATGTAGTGTTAGAGTTTGTTTTAACTTTCGTCATCTCAAGCTTTAGGGTTTATTTTGTTCCTGTTTGAGATAAATGATAATGCAAGAACTTTCTTGAGCAGCTTACGATTTTATATTAGGCTTGATTCAGTTTGGTCAAGGTTCGGTTGTGTGGTCTATCATGGTTCGACTTTAGTCTGACTTTGGCTTTGCTTTGCTCTGATTCAGTTTGATGTTAGTTTGAGCCGCTGTGTGTTGGATTTGGGCAATGTGCTAATCAATTGGTTCGGCTTTGTGTATGGCTTTAATCTTACTTAGTATAGAGTTTAGGGTCATTCCCAGATTAGTGGTGCCTTTATGTGGTTTTAGCGTGCATATGGTGTATTGAATTTACCAAAGATTTTAGTTTGTTGTATTTTTTAAATTTGTGCCAAATTGCAAAATTGATTTTCCTATGGGGTTTGATCATTTTCATTTTGTGCCTCAACTTGTGTGCTATGATTTCATTTTGGCATCGAGCCAGTTACAAAAAAAACATTTGTGTCATTAGCTTCCTAAAATGATATATCATGCTACGTAGGCATGTCACATGAGGACACGTTGGCAGATGTTACCATGTAGTAACTTTATGTCCGTCATGTTGTAAAACCTAGGCTGTCCGCCCTCAGGTTTTACTGTCAATTTGGTCGTTTCCTTAATCAGGTTGTAGAGTCCGACCCTTCTTTTCGTGGTCCGTGTATGGTATGGTGTATGTTTATCTGGTCTTATCCTCCTTCAATGTTTGGTATGCTGGTTACGATGCTACATGCTTGGATTTATCATTTTTGGTTTAGTCAAGTTATATAAAGTTAGATGTTAGTAACGGGTCACTTGCGTGTCTTTTGTGTGCTTGTTGTATGTTTGATAACCTTGTGGACCATCCTAGCCCCTTTAGAACATGTAGTGCAATTCCAGAGGTGGGCTCGATTGCTTTATGGTAAACACCATAAGTTTTTGGGTTTTGGGCTAACCCAACTCACATCTCTTCAGCTAACCCAATATGGATATCTTTATCTAATCCAACTTATTCCTCTTTAGGTAAGATACCCATACCTATGATATCACCAAATGAATCCATATGTCTTTATTCAACCCATAAAATTTTAGGTTTGACACTCATACCTACAATATCACAAAGCCAAGTACCCTTTTTCGATAAAACCCATCCCTTCTGTAAAACCCTATTTTTTGTTATGGTTTTACCCAATTTTTGTTTGTCCTTTTTCGGGTCATTATCGATCGAGTCGATTCGTGAGAGCTCGATCCAGACTAATTTTTACCTTATGAGTATGGGGCCCACATGGCCGTATGAGCATGTTATGGAGTCTGAGTATGCCCGACATGTATATTATACTTTCAGTTATGATACTGTATAACATGAGTTATCAATGCCAACTGAGCTGTACAAATTTGTTTGTATATGTTAGCTAGGATTTTATGCCTAGATCTAAGCCGTTGCAGCGTTTAGTATCCTTTTGGGATTTTATAGGTACATCCTTTACATGCAGCATAGGAATTTTGGATCATTCGATTATGCCCCTGTAGGCCCATCTTGATTGAGTTTAGGGTTTCAAGGCACATTTAACCTTATTTCCTCGATTCTTGCCTATAGAGTCAATTTCAGGACTCGAGTCAATTCGAGCTCGGACGGTCTCAATCCGAACTTTCCGTCCATATCTAGAGTGCATATACCCATAGGTGGGTCCCACTATCTCACAAGTTGTCAGATGACCAGATCATGCCACGTTGCCAGATCTAAGCCATCCACTCAGCTTTATCTTCACCATTTGATATCCAGTGCCTTCCCCATGATTTTACATAATTTTCACCTCAACACCGCCACCACTTTGACTCGCCGCCGGTGAGCCTCTACCTCGCCCCTGGCCACTGGATTTAGTACGACCGTGACCACCTCACGACCGGCTATCCATCTGTACCAACGATCGGTACGAGTGCCACTACAATTGCCGTCGGCGACGACATTTTCTCAATCGATTCTTTGGCGCCGCCGCGACCAATTCGACCAATTTCCGGCGCCGGCGAGCCCCCTCCGGCTGGTCCACCCACCCAGATGGCTTCCCCTCACCTAGATCTACATTTTGAGACCAACATCGACCTCCTCCGTGGCCGCGATCGACGCCAGTAATGTCGCGGCACTCGTTGGTGATCCACCTCTTTCCGGGCCCTTTTCTAGCAAGCCGATGGCCTGACTTCGCCGATCGTCACAACCAGCACCTCCATCATCCTCCCCTCTTTCAATTGTGATGGATGGTGCCACCAGCTATGCTGTTGTGGCCGTGCTCCGGTGACGGGCATCGCTGCTCCCCTGGTTTGTGGTCCGCTTGTCGTGACCACGTCTGCTAGCCTGTGACCGTATCCGCTTCGTCATGCCGAGGCCGCTATCGCATACCATGTCGGAGTCCGTCTACCCTGTCCAGGTCCGCCCAGCCAACCCAACCCATTTTCTAGCCCGGGTTGGTTTAGGCCATTCAGCTTGGTCTGGTTCAGCATGGTTCGGTATGATTCAACCCGTTTTCGACTCTTTCTAGACCGTTTTTGGAAATTTGAGAACCATTACATTAGTTTAAATGCATACTCACAAAGTTTAGCATGATTAAATGTTATGATGAACTTTCTTTAGTTATTATTTTATTTATTTAATTATTTATTTACTATTATTTATTTATTTTTATTTATATGATTATCATAAAGGATGAATGTTTAAATTATTATTTGTTATTATTAATAATATATTTACTTATAAATATCAGTCTTATTATGGTTACTAAATTTTATTAATTAAATAATTTATTTATTTATTTATTTATTCATTCATTATGTGTATGTTATTATTTATTTGTATTTAATTATGTATTCATGTGTTGTATGACTGATATTATTATTATTTGTGATTGATGAATATTAACTATTTATTTATTTATTTATTGAATTATTAATTATTTGATTATTCATGTATTTACACGAGTAGGACCACAAGTCCGTAGGACTCTCCTTCTCTGCTTGACTCCTTGCGTGTTTTTACATAAGACATCATCGGTGGTGTTTTATCGGATCCCTCTGGTGTCGGGTCATTTAGCCGTATTTTTACACATGTTTAAAAAAACTAAAAGGATGAGATCCCTTGTTGGTTTTTAAACTTATTCATTCAACTTGGAGCTTGATCCACAGGTCCGTAAGACTCTCCTTCTCTACTTGACTCCTTGCGTGTTAGATTTAATCGTGTTTTAAACGTAGGACGTCATTGGCGGTGTTTTATTGGATGCCTCCGGTGTCGGGCCATTTAGCTGTATTTTTACACTTGTTTAATAAAACTACAAGGATGAGATCCCTTGTTGGTTTTCGAACTTTGGCTCCAGAAAGTTATCATACAAGCCTTATCCCTAAGCCAATTATATAAGTACGCGCAGTTTTACGGATTTCACGAATAAGAGAATGAGTGGTACAGAAATATGTATGGACCGTGCTAGTACTCCGGGTGTATGATGGTAGTGCGTAATGAAGCGCATTTCTGGAATATGTGGCACTAACTTAATTGTTCCTTTTGCCACTCGAGTACAGTGGCGGGTGATATGAAAGGTGTGAGGGTGTAAGCACTGTATGTATGTATGATTATGATCATGAGCCGTGCATGCGAGCCGGCATTGATTAAGTATATTTGCTTACTACCTGGTGTGAGGCAATTCTTGAAATTTTAGAAGTTTTCGTGGTTAATGGACTGCCTATTTTCCAATTTCTATTATTTATTTTTCAGACCAGTAACATTCATTACTGACGATTTTCATATAATAAATGTAGATTATGCCAATCTTGAGTCGACTTTGGTGGGAGGATAGATAAATGCTACACACACTTGAACCCAACCAAATATTTACTTTTTGCATTTAATTATATTTGATGTATTTTGATATTTATTTGACAATGTCTTCCATTCTCATGACACAAAGAGGGTTATTTTGATCTATTTGATCAATCAAATCGTACCGACCAATAACTTTAAACATGGTTCAATTTGATCATAACATTTCTAGTTCGGTTCTTAAGTGAACGGAAATCGGGGTGTTACACCTTCGCTCATTTTTTCACTCTTTCTCCTTCCCTCCTCACTTCCAATCAAACCCACCAACACGATAACGGCGCTAGACTCCATACTAAATTGTACCAAAAAATAACAACAAGCATAGACCAGCCAAAACGAAACGAGGCACAGACCAAAGCCAGCTTAACCTGGCTAAAATGGAACTAACAGGCCACCACGCGGGTACCAAAACCAACCAAACCAAAACTCAACAATACCTTCCTAGCCAAAAATACAACCAAATCAAACCAAACTGAACCAAAGAGTAAACCACGTATAAAATTCTGAACCAAAAAAGCTTGGATTTTACAATCACTCAGAAATTTCCAAAGGAATCTAGCACAACACAAAACCAACAACAATATGACCACAAGCACAACAGGACCACCGACACCAGCACAAGGACATCATAATATGATGCGTATACCCCAAATTAAACAAAATCCAAAAACAAGTTATGGTTAGTCCTTTGCAGCCCTTTCTCCTACTCTCCCACGCCTATATCTCAACTCCATGGGTATTCATCTGAATACAAACAAATTTTATAACCATGTTACGGAGTTTCTTTTCTCGACCGGCTAGAACCTACAACACTTTTCCCTCTCAATGCCAACACAATTATATCTCAATCTTCAAATAACCGATAATATAAAATAAGTCATAGACAGGTCTCCTTAGTTTGGACGTAGGGAACACGCAATGTATAGTTGATAACTGTATTGGCAAAACCAACTCATATTCTACATTTCCAACCCATTTAAAAATACGAACCGATAAAATACTCTTTGTGCTAAACTTACCTTTCTTCCCAAATCCTATATTTCTTTCAGGTTAACAAATAAACTCACTTCCCTTAACTCATGCTTACAACACTTCAAAATCATGAAGATAGTTTAGTGGTCTTGATTTTTCAAAAAATTAAAAAATTTTTTATAACACCCTATTAATATTAAAGCAAACCAACCTGATTTAACCAATTAATATCCCAAAACTTCATCCCCTCACGTAAAGCACAAGTCAAATTCAGATTTTACAATCCTCCCTCTCTAAAAAAAAAATTTCCCTTGAAATTTCCTACAAACTATAGGATGAGAAATCATGATCCATAACGTCACAGGACCACATTCTTGATGACATGATACAACCTATTCCCCTCTAATAGAGAAATGAAACTACAATTTCTTCTAACATGTTCTAGTTCACTACCCTCCTCCCAACAAGAGGTGATTGACAAGATGTCCTATACTATGCACCATACGTATACTTGCTTGACAACAATGCCGATAAAAAATATGTTTAGTAAGTCAAGCATATAAGCATAAAAATATACAAGGAAATCATCAAATTCCAATCATACACTCAGAATATCCTTTATTTTGAGGATGAAAAATCAGTAGTGAAACAGAATCGATACTCCAATGTTTCATGAAAAACATCGTGAATTTCAAGGTAATTCTAAAATCCCCATAAATCATAATATCTTAATGTAAAAGCTCCTTGCAATCAATAGGCTATGTGGGTTATGGGCCCACAACACTCTCTATAACACCCTGATTTAGTTCCCCGATTAAGCCTGCAAAGCAAAGCGAATCTAATTGATAAATTTTTAGAGTTAAATTCCTAACATATTAAAATGAAGAACCGGTACAAAAAAGACTTAACCACTTAAGGAGTCAAAAGATAGAACTCTAGGGAATCTAATACGAAAACTACACCACAATTCATATAAAACATCTGAGGCTTAGCTCATGTAAATATGTCTACCTAAATGAGTAGAATTTACAAGGTAGATTAAATTTCTAGAGAAAATTTGTGAGAGTTTCTTATGTAAATAGGACAATAAAAATATTACACAACCTTTACAATTATTACTTAATCACATACCAACCTAAAAAATAGTTCATAATATCATTTGATATTCACAGAAACATTTCCAAAGCATTATACCACATTCTCAATTTATTCACATCACATTTATAAAAAAATTTCACATTTATCAGGCTGCGGCCTTACCTGGTCTTCACATGAGCCCTTCTCTTGCAATTACAATAATTATAGAAGCTCTTCTAAGTCATGTTTCTTCTTCGGTCCCTATACCTGCACAAATAACAAGGTTTCATGCACCTTCATATTTATTTAACCATTAGTTATATAACTCTAGGGCTTGGAAAATTTTTCACGAAACTAGTTTGAACTGCATACCCCAGAGTATTCCAACCACAAAATAACGGAAATATAGGTACACAAAAGCTAGCAAACAATCATAATATCATATCATAATGCACAAACGGCCATGGGTCACAACACAAGTCCCAAGCCCACATGTAAGACCCCGATTTCGGTTCACTTAAGAACCGAATAAAAAATGTTGTGATCGAGTCGAGTCATGTTTAAAGCTACTGGTCGGTACGACTCGATTAATCAAATAGATCGAAATAACCCTCTTGGTGTCATGAGAATGGAAGACATTGTTAAATAAACATCAAAATACATCAAATATAAATAAATACAAGAAAGTAAATATTACGTTGAGCTCAAGTGTGTGCAGCGTTCATCTGTCCTCCCACCAAAGTCGATATATGATTTGCATTACCTATGTAAAACCCGGGCAATCAGCCCGAGGGTTTTTACTGTCGGTTCGGTTGTTACCTGAATCAAGTTAGTAGGGTCCGGCCCTTCTTTCCGTGGTTTATATATGATATATTGTAAGTTGCCTGGCCTTAGCCTCCTTCAGCATTCGGAACGTCTGT
>JAVDBV010069188.1:0-12936 GCA_032619315.1 Piper longum
AATATATATATATATATATATATATATATATATATTACTTATTTCTAAGCATTTCCACTTACATACTACTAAACTGGGTGCTCCGTCCTGTGACACGGTTATCCATATTGTACAGGCATCCGTATGCGACATAGATAACGTCGTCAGCACCACTGATTGTAAAGGCGTCCCCCTTATACATTCATTGGTTTATGTGTCACTTCACATAGCATCACACATAAGTGGCACACCGTCCCATACCAGTGTTATGCTTAAAATCTTTCGTCCAATCATTATTTAGGTTTGTTAGTGAGTCTACTAAATCCCTAAAGACATACTGCATTGGAGAAAAATAAGTATTAGACTCTTCAACAAGGTATTTGAGTCATAAGATGTGAGCTTTTGGGAAACTAGGCTCTGATACCACATGTAATGACCCCCCTTTTATAACACAATATTGTGGGCCTAGATGGCCAGGTGTTACTTAGTTAATGATCACATTGCTAAAGTTGAAATGACTAAACAGCAATATAAATTTTATTTTCCCCACAGTCTAGGACCGTTTCCCAGTAGCCACACTTATTTCTCAAAATAAAATAAAGGAATCTCCATATTTATCTTACTCCATGCTCTCGTTGTTAATAGCTTCTCCACTAAATTTCTTATCTACACACCTGCATAGGCAATTTTGCATTAGTGATAAAAACACTAAGTCGTATAATAAATAAAACAAATCGAGCACATTCCACTAGTTCTTTATGTTCATTTTAATATACGGTGTAGCGATTCCGTTATAGTCTAAAACAATGCGGAGGAGGCATCCACTGTGATCTGCACATCCCAACCGTAGCCTTTTTGCGGGGAAACTATCAACTACACACTAGTACCAGTGCCTCGTGTACCCCGGCTTGAGCCTTTTTGTGGGGTGGCTATCACTAGGTGATTGCTAGGCCCGTTTGTGGGGTAGCTCTCAATATCAATTCTAGGGTAAGTGCCTTACACACCCTAGCCGTAGCCTTTTTATTAGGGTGGCTATCACTAGGCCCAGGTGATTACTACGCCCCGTTTGTAAGGATGCTCCCACTATCAATTTCTATGGTAAGTGCCTTACACACCCCGGGCCGTAGCCTTTTTATAAGGAGGCTATCACTAGACCCAATGCGAGTGCCTCACACACAAAGGCCGTAGGCTTATTATGGGGAGGTTTATCACTGCACTTTGGTGCGATAGGAATCGCTTTGTCTCACTCACCCCGGCCATAGCCTTTTTATGGGGCGGTTATCACTACTCTAAAAAAATATCGATGCATTACACGATCTACATAAATAATATAGCCTCATGTCAGACTGAGTCAATTCCTTGACCCCAATTGCACTCAGTGCATGGTGGTCAAATCTAGGCTCAGGCCGACATAGGCTACTAAAAAGGAAAGTACGATGTCCTACAGATTATACTTACCTAACTTGTGTTTCGTCTGCCTATGACCTGTTAACCCTAATCTGAATGAGGGCAAAAAATTATACATTAATATAATTTTATTTGTATGAACTTACATGCAACTACATGACTAATGTACTATTAATTTCTTTTTAGTGATGTAACTAGTTCATGTTAGTCGTTATTTAATTTTCAGCAATTCTAATGATAATTAATTATTAATTATCACCATCCAAATCCCCATTTTCTACCTTGCCAACTTGTTATTAAAAAAAATCATTTTGATTATTATGGTAAAGGTGAAGTCTTTATTTTATTTATTCCTCATAACCCTTCAATTTAAGTTACACTTTTTTAATAAGCCGATTAATTAATTATCGCTTATCCTAATGGTTTTAATACGAGTTGGTATTATTATTATGATTTTTAACTCAACCCGTATCGAATCAAGCAGAAATTACAAAACTGCCATCTTCTTCCTTTTCTTCTTCTTTCCCGTCAACCCTTCTTCTCTTTACCAAAACCAGTCCAACCTCTTCTCATTTAATTCAAATTTAGATCCTTAACTACTTGTTTCCCTTCCCTAATAATCCAATTTTCAACAACTATCCAAGGCGACCGTGTACTGCACCACCATAGCGACTGACCAGTAGCCCTGGCGATCCCGACCTACTGCTATGGCGGCTCCGCCCTGCTGCTACAATGACTCCTACATGACTAGAAGCACCGCCCAAGGTGACTCCTTCCTCGTGGACTACAACTGTAAAGACCCGTAAAAAAATAATAAAAAATAAAATAAATAAAATAATAATAACGTTCTACGCGCTGTGATCAAATGTGGGAAAATTTATTTTTTTCATTTAAAATAATTATCGATAGTTGGTTAAGTATTTTTTCTTCCCTTCTTCTTCTTAATTTCCATGCATGACATATGTTAAATTGACAATAAAAATTGATAAAAATGATATTTAAAGTCTTAAATCAATACGAAACAACTAAATCTCAAATCGATAAGAAAGAAAAAATTTAAACTGAAAATATAAACTTTATGTCATTCATGGCCGATAAGGCGGAAGTTTGAGACAAAATTGGCGACATGAACAGTAGAGACGACGGTGGGTTAAGAAATCCGGCCATTCGGAGCAGCGATTGGGTTGCAATATGGTCGGGAAAGGACCCTCAAGGGTTGAGGGTTCCCGGACGACCATCTAACCGGAGCGGCGGAGCTCATCGGCGGCGGAATCAGCGACGCAATGACCGGCGACGGTCGACGTGGCCAGGGATGGTCGGGGATGAACCTGGGAAGCACGGCGGAGCTGGTCAATGGCGGCCAACGGCGGTCGATGGCGGTTAACGGCGGCTGGAGGCGAACGATGCCCAGTCGCGACCGGGATCAAATTGATGACTTCGAGGGTCGATTGGGGGCAGATCTTGATAGCAATAGCCAAATGTTACGGTTGGAAGCAAACATGGTACGGAGGTGAGTCGATTCACGGTTGTGGCTTGGCCGGGGATGGTCAAAGGGCGATGAACAGTGCGTCGAAAAACACCCGATTATAACTCTGTTTTGGAGGAAGTTATGGAAGAAGAAGATGGCAGTTTGTAAATATAGGTTGACTCGACACCGGTTCAAGTTAAAAAAATAATATCTACTGAAAATAAATCTTAAAAAATAATTAAGTTAATGAGATACAAGTTAAGTGGCTAAAATAATAGTTTAATAAATTATTATACGAAATTACGATATAAATAAAATTACGGTAATAATAAACAGGTAATAATTAATCGGTTAGTTACTAACGGTTAAATTAAATCGAGGGGTTAATAGATTATAATCGTATAAAAATTGAACCTTTATTAAAATAAATAAATTAAAATAACGGTGTTAAGAATATCTTTAAATTAAGATAGTACAAATTAGTTAAAGAATATACCAAAAATAGTAATTAAATCTATGGTTATAAATTAATAATTATTTTAATAATTGTTATGGGAGAATTATGAATTTAATAATTAACTTAAAATTGAGGAATGACTTAAAAGAGTATGTCACATGAATAATCAATTATCTAAATAGAATTATGGAAGATAAGATATTCCATATGGCATATCATTTAGTTGCATGTAGGTTCATTCAAATAAAATTATACTAATGTATAATTTTATGCTTTCACTCAGATTACGGTTAGGAGATCACAGTTAGACGATAGCACAAGTCAGATAAGTATAATAGGTATAATTTTTCTTATTTGTAGCCTAGGTCAGCCTGAGCCCAAATTCGACCACCATGTACCGAGTGCAACCGGGGTCAAAGAATTGACTTAATCCGACATAGGGCCGTATTATATGTGTAAATTGTGTAATGCATCGAATTGTTTTGGAATAGTTATAGCCGCCTCATAAAAAGGTTACGGCCGGGGTGAGCGAGGCATGTCGATTCCTCCATTGCAATAGAGTGCAGTGATAGATCTCCGGTTACAGTCCAGAAATCACACTAAAGGTCTCTGGTTCATGTCCGAAAATCATAATAAAGGTCTCCGGTTTAAGTCCGGGAATCACACTAAATGTCTCCGGTTCAAGTCCGGAAATCACACTAAAGGTCTCCGGTTCATTTCCGGAAATCACACTAAAGGTCTCCCGTTCAAGTCCGGGAATCCTACTAAAGGTCTCTGGTTTGGGTCCGGGAATCACACTGAAGATCTCCAGTTCGAGTCCGGGAATATCACTATGGGTCTCCGGTTAGAGTCCGGGCGACGCCACAAGGGTAGTGGCAGCAGATCACTGCGGAAGCCCCTCCGTATTTGTTTTGGAGCATAGCAGTATCACTCCATTGTATATTAAAATGAAGATAGGGGATTAGTGGATTGTACTTGACTTGTTTTATCTATTATACTACTTAGTATTATAATCACTAACGCGGAATTGCCTTCACAGGTGTGCAGATACGAAATTAGGTGGGAGAAGCCATTAACAATGAGAGCATGGAGAAAGATAAATAATAGGACTCCCTTTTAATTTTAATTGAGAAATATGTGTGGCTACTGGGAAACGGTCGTAGATAGTGGGAACAAATCTTATACATTGTTGTTAAATTTTTATAATTCAACAACTTATTATTTTGTTTAAGTAACACATGGCCATCTAGGCCCAATTAAATAATTGAAAAATAGTGGGTTATTACAACAACCCAACGCCTAGAAGAAGAGAAACACCACCCTACTGCGTGTTATACGCTACTGTTTGTGACACAAATGCCATGGTGCTGCTGCTGCAATTCAGCAGGATGTGCTACCATCCTCGGCCACACAATTTAATGGAAAGCTAATCTTTCAATCACTACGACATACATAAGGACATTGATGCTGCAATTGATCGGCAAAATGAGATGACTTGCTCCCATAATCGATCACAATCAACCAAGAATTTCTTCACGGCAGAAATTTGCAATTCTGGGTGGATTTCTAGTTCTATTTCAGTTTAATTCTCTTCCTCTTTATTTATTTTAGATTAGTTTCAGTTTATTATCACGTTTATTATAATTGTCTTCACCTATGTATGCATGCAAACTATGAATAAGGGAAAAAGAAATTTATCAGAATAAGGGGAAACCGGCGTCTGTCCAAGGAGACTTATGTGAATGATGTCCCCCTCTTTCTCCTTATATAACGACATAAGGCTTAGGATATTATGCGAAAGCACACCTCGCAGCCGGGTAAATGGGTGAGTGACACGGTTCACATTACCGGTATAAACGGTTAGATGGTATCGTTAATTTAACAGGTTAAACGGTTAAATAAAAGGGTTTACTTAACCGGGTAATTAATACTTTACCAGACAGTGGGTAAATAATCTAAATGACTTTATTATTTTTTCCAACATTCAATCCCACCGCGTCAAACGTATTTATTTTAATTATTCTTCTTATTAATACTATTAAGTTTAATTTTTTTTGGGTCTTTACAATTTTCTCATATCAATTTCAATATAATAAAATCATAAATAACATATTAAAAATTCAATCATTAAACATGTGTGTGTGCAAGAGACCTTGCTGTTCCTCCGTCCAAACTGGCGCATCCATCTCACACACATCACCTACATATAGTTCGAAAATATGTCAGTAACGAGTGTTACGGATCTAGAAAATAACTAATATCAAACTTGCATAGGAGAGCTAACCATCCTGCTGAACAAAAACATCATATACTTCCTCTACAACTCCCACAAGGGCACTATTGGGAGCCATCGCCCTTGAGTCGACAGCGTCCCCTTTCCATCTCATTTATTGTATCTTGCATGAAATCTCATTCTCGCTCATCTCATCCCTCTACATCCTCCGTATTACTCCTTGCCTTGAGCCGAAGGCCGAGTACTCGTAGGCAGTCGCCTTTAGTACCCTTTGAACCACAATTCTGGACATACGCTATACTGAACAATACCCGTAAACATTCACGTTCTCCAAGTGTGAGGAACTCGAACACGAAGTTAGCAGGATCTCTCGGGATGAAGTGGGTCCTCCCAAACATCAACCCGAAGACGAACATATGCCTTATCTGAAGCCATGGCCGCCTCCCTCTTTCCATCTCTCACTGAAAACATGAAAACTATACATATATATAGGTCTCAGTTGGGATGAATAAAGTAGGCCTGAAGGCATCGTGAGGTGAATCTGAATTTCAAAAACATATTCGAGGGATCTCATCTTCGAGGGCTATTAATCTCGGAAAACTGTTCGGCTAAATGGCCCGAGTTAAATGGGATCAAATAAAACGCCACTTAACTAGTCCTGCAAGTAAAAAACCAAACAGACGATGGAATAGAGCGTAAAGTAGAGACAAATCCTAAACGGACCTGGTAGAAGCTTTAAGCGTGACATCCCGCCTAGGTGATGAGCTCCGACTCAGTACCTACACATTAAAGCTAAATACTCACGCCCAATAGCTAAATGATGCATCAACTCATCTTAATTATCACACACAATACAATACAACATCCTCCCTTAAATAATCATAAAAAAAATATCTCAAGACAATTCTATTCACTCTGATTTTATTATATTTTTCTATGTTATGTTACAGTTAATTAACATGCTCAGGTTAGTTCACCGAATTAGAACGCCAAAATTCATCCATTACTAATCAATCATGAATATCATTACTTCATCCATGCTCAGACTCATGCTCAAACTTTTATCATGGCAATTAATCAATCCTATCATGTAGTGCTAACAATCATCAATTCTAAATAACAACTTCGAGGTAATTATACCTCACATCGTCGGCAATCAACGATGGCTAGGGCTTCGTCTTGCGTGAATATCGAACCTTGAATTGAGCGCTCCACGATGTCCGAAGCTCGATCGGGTGAACTCCGCAGAAGATCCAATAAAATTCGTCCATCCGGTTTTCCGGCTACTTTCGGCGGTTTTCCGACAACTCAGTGGTTTTCTGGCGACTATCGGCGGTTTTCCGGCAAGAGTCGCGGCAGCGTCTATTGGTCGGATCGGGGCCGTGAAGGGTACCATCGGAACCACCTCGGCGAGCTCGACGTGTTTGTGGTGTCAACGCGGCTGAAAGAGGCGGTGGCTCGCAAGAAAATGGCAAAAACCGGCATGGCTGGTGGGTAACTAGATCCTGTCAGTGTGGGTGGCGCTGGGCAGTGCTTTGATCGGGAAAAGTCGCTGGGGGTCGTGAATGCCGAGGCGACCACTGGATGGCGACAGTGATGGTCGCCAGTGGTAGAATCGGCTACGCGAAGGCATCGCGGGCGCGGAGCTAGGTGGGGCGATACCGGTGTCGCAGCGGCTAGATGGCGGCCAGTTCTGGTCGGGGTGGGACGGCAACGTCGTCGTGGGAGGGAGCGGTGTCAGTCGGCGGCAGGGCGGCGCCGGCAGTGACGGTGGCGGGCACAATGGGGAGGACTGCTAAGGTTTTAGGAAAAGGGGAGGAAAATGTAGGGAGGGAAGAAAATCTGGTTGGGTGGCATACTTGTAAATATTACTTTACTCGTCTCTGGCTCGAGTCAACATAATATGGAAAAATCTAGAAAAATCGGGAAAACTTCACGAAAATAACACAACATCCAAATGGCATGCTCTATAGCTATCAACCCGCCTAAACTAACCGTAACGCGTCCTAACGTGGTAAACGACCTAAAACTATTTTTACGATCAAGCTACATAATAATAAAAATTATACTACATACTCTTATATATTCTGATAACTCATTCTTTTTTGTTGTATTCATGATATTATCATCATATACTTGGGTACACATGACCCTTTATGACTCATACACGCGACCGGCATTGGCTCAGTACACGTGTTCTAAAACATACTCGACTCGAAAATAACAGTCGAACCGACTAGTTCTAAATATAAAACCCTAACTCGAATCGTTGGTTTTACAATCTTCCCTCCTATAGAAAATTCGTGCTCGAAATTTTAATATAAGGAAGTTCTACTGAAACTGAAAACTGGATACACATCAGCTGTATCCTCTACTCTCCACTAGTCTTGTACATCATCCCTGATGGTAGTTGCCCTGGCATGGTCGTTTCTGCTTCTGATGCAATCAAACTTCAAACATTCTACTTCTAATCTATCTGTGTCTGCTCTGGCCTTTGCATCATCATTCTTTCTTTTTATGATCCTAGGACCTGCCGGTTATGGGCCCACCACGCTTCCACTACGCACTCTGATATATCTGTGCCTGTTCTGGCATCACATCATCATTTTCTTATGTTCTAATCCCTACTACTACTAACTCTATGGAAAAACCTAAATCACCCATAAGGTCCTACTGGGTTGGTGAAGCAGATACTCTAAAGTATCACAAGGTTCTAATCTGGGCTATGTCTAGGAAAACTACATCACGGGTAAGACCTATCTGCTAGCATCTACCCATGTCCCTCTAATCCTCATCTGTAAAAAGCCACCTACAAGTACTCGCAGGAACTCTATTCTAGGTCCTACATTCATCCTTAGGTCTGCTATGAGTGTTATGCTAAGTAAGGTGTATAACCTAATGGGCTGTGCAGCTCACTGTCACCAATCTAGGACCAACTCTCCGGTATCTCTGTATAAGGAACTGGACCGCTCATTAGATCCTATTTGACTCTGTCCAAAGTTAAGTATCTCACTCGGTTCTATAAGAGAAAAAGGATAGCTGCTATGACTTTAATGTATACTATGGCTTTGGTGGCTATTTATACAACCACTAACTATTTCTAAAGGAGTGCTCTTTGTGTCGAACTGGGGGTGAGAACACCTGTAACATACACAGCGTGTCTCAAGGAGTATGATAACATACTCTGCATGGGCTGCAGCGTCTGCATCTAATCTGTGGCACGTGCTCTGGTCAACCTATACTCTTCTTAATCATCTGGGTAACTAATAGCATAACAGATATATCTAGAGGGGTGAGTAGAAATACTCATGTGAAACTCTCTACCATGTCCGTTATCTCTGGGTTATAGGAAAAGAAACTGAGTCTCGTGAAAATTTGGTCACACTGCTCATAAACTCTCAATATGTAATGTCTCATCCACACACATGGAATCTGACATCAGATAAAGGCGAGAAGTCCACTCAGCTAAGAAAAAACAGGTGTGTCACTTAGATTTATGGCTAAGTCAAGGTATCATTCAAGTGGGAGGGGAGATGAAATCCCTATACAGCATATTGGGTGGCTAAAATATCGGTAGGTCGGTGGACTTGTCTCTAAGTTTACCATGATTTACTATGCCACAGGTGATTAGGCTTTGGAACAGTCAATCAATGACGTATCTCAGAAATGACTCCTAAGTGGCTCTTGTTCAACCAGCTAACAGTAGGCATATGTTTCTCAATACTGTACTAGTCACGTACTTCTAAACGGGATAGGTTCAAACGACCCAAAGAACTACTGTCTCACTTCAAGTCTACAGGGACTCATAAAGAGGTTCAGTACATGTCTCATCCGCTCTTCAATGGTGTGTGACCTGCTATACCGTACCGATTTGTAATACTAATCTTGACTCACATGACTAATACCGCTGTAGTAGACTCTTAAGCAAGGCTATCAATCAAGATGAGCATACATTGGTATCGCTCCATCTAGGGTGAGGTCCGCCATCGTAAGATCGGTCTACTAATATCGACATGCACCGCAAACCCTAATTAGTACCATGAAAATTCCTCTATACTCAGGGCAAGGCTCAAGCGTATATCTCTAGGTAAGGACCTAATCATGCTAGCAAAGCATAAGGGAATCACTATCTCTCCAAAGAACACTCCCTTGCTGAACCCTCTATCTATGCCCTATAATCTAACATGAGTCTAACTCCTCTTGCTAGCTGTCCAATCCCCAAATAGGTAAAACTATGTGTGTGGCCCCTACTAACCATCCTAATCTATGTATGCTAGTTGTTGCTCATGAATGCCTATCAGGCTATCTTAATAATCTAGTCACTGTGGATATCCCATCAGAATATCATACTCATTTTCTAACTCTGTCCATGCACATCCCTACGAGATTGTCGCTAACAGTGTCTAATTGCATTATCTTCTAATATACACCAGACCCAAGGGTCCTATGTCGTTTCATCAAAATAACCTCCATTTTCCTAACTCGCCTCTATTCTACTGATACCAGTATAGCTAAGTCTTGTTCTTCAGCTTCGACCCTATTAAGCTCTAATTGATTTACTCGGTCAGCGGATGAGCAGGAAATGGACAGCGGTAGTGCGTACTAGGTCGGTGGTAATGCATCTTGGTCGGTGGTAGTGCATCTCTGTAATGACCCGCCAATTTGCAATTATTTAATTACGCCTAGATGGCCAAGTGTTACTTAAACAAACTACTAAGTTGCTCAATTGCAACAATTAAACAACGATGTATAAAAATTGGTTCCCACAGTCTCAGACCGTTTCCCAATAGCCACACATATTTCTTGATAAAAATTTAAAGGGAGTCCAAATATTTATCTTGCTCCATGCTCTGGTTATCAATGGCATCTCCCACCTAATTCGTATATGCACACCTGCGGAGGCAATTCTGCGTTAGTAATTACAACACTAAGTAGTGTAATAGATAAAAAAAGTCAAGTACATTCCACTAGTTCCCTGTGAATTTTAATATACGGTGGAGCGATACAGCTATACTCTAAAGCAATGCGGAAGAGGTATCCGCAGTGATCCGCACACCCCGGCCATAGCCTTTTTTGTAAGGAGGCTACCACTACTATTTCCAGTGCCAGTGTCTCGCACACCCCAACCGTAGCTTTTTTGTGGGGAAGCTATCACTACACTCAGGTGATTGCTACACCCCGTTTGTGGGGAAGCTCTCACTACTAATTATAGTGCCAGTACCTCGCACACCCTAGCTGTAGCCTTTTTGTGAGGAGGTTATCACTGCGCTCAGGTGATTGCTAGCCCCATTTGTGGGGAACCGACCACTACCAATTCCAGTGCTAGTGCCTCGCACACCCCGGCCGTATCATTTTTATGGGGAGGCTATCATTATGCTCAGGTGATTGCTACGCCCTGTTTGTGGGGAAGCGACCACTACTAATTTCAGTGCAAGTGCCTCACACACCTCGGTCGTAGCCCTTTATGGGAAGGCTATCACTGCACTCCAGTGCAATGGAGGAATCGTTGTGCCTCGCTCACCCCGGCCGTAGCCTTTTTATGTGGTGGCTATCACTACTCCGAAACAATTCGATGTATTACACAATTTACGCACATAAGACGGCCCCATGTCGGACTGAGTTAATTTTTTGACCCCGGTTGCACTCGGTGCATGGTGATTTAATCTTGGCTCAGGCCGACCTAGGCTACCAACAATAAAAGTACGACGTTCTACGTATTATACGTACCTGATTTATCATTTCGTCCCACTGTGAACCGCTAACCCTAATCTAAATGAGAGCATAAAATTACACATTAGTATAATTTTATTTGCATGAGCCTACATGAAACTACATGAGTAATATTCTATCAATTTTAAAAGACGTAATTAGTTCATGTTAGACTTCAGTACTTATTAAATTTTCAGCAAATATAATGATATTTAATTATTAATTATCCCAATCTAAATCTCCATTGACTAGTTTATAATTTAATTATTAACATATCCCCTACTTAATTTTTAGTATTTACTTTTTATTTTAACTCGACCGCATCGAATTCCCCAATGTTTACGTGGTTGCCATTCTACTTTAACAATTCATTTAGCGACCCCGAAGCTCCCAGCTTTATCGCAGCCAATAAGTGAAAGTCGGTATTTTCAACATGCATGGCGACCAACCAGCAACATAGTGGCCTCCATTCGCTGCTACGGCGTGTAAGAACCGTGAAAAAATAATTAAATAAATAAATAAATTTATTTATTTTTGTAAGACTCGAACCAAAATATAGTAAAATATTATTTTCGATGAATCGATATGGTCGGTTATCAAGTAGACCCGACAAGGTTCAACGTAAAGCCAACTCTAGCCATAGATAATACGAACCCAGACTAAAGGCCAAACTCTAGCATTAGGAAAGACGAACCCAACCTAGGGAATACCTATACATGAATAGATGTGAGAGTTTAATAAATGAACTTGTTGAACCAAGGGAATACCTATACATGAATAGATGTGAGAATTTAATTAAGGGACTTGTTGAACCTAGGAAATACATATACATGAATAGATGTGTGAATTTAATTGAGGAACACATTGAGCATATATATATAGGAGGAGGGGGTCATGGAAAGAGAGGGAGAGAAAAAGGAAAAGGAAGAGAAAATTTTCCCATAGCAGTCCACTCCTCCCTTCCTCCACTCCGGTCCCATTGTTGTGTAAGTATTTCTTACCTCTTCTTAGTTCTTTTCCATTAGAACTCTTACGTGCATGGTTGCAACGCATAAATTCATTGGAAACACCTTGTTGAATTACTAGATCACTAGCACCTTATATATGGGGTTCTTGTTGGCTTTTTGTTATAAATTATAATAGTTCAAGAAACCCTATCTTTTTTAGCCGCACAACCCATAATCAAATATCAGACATGTCAAAATGGAACTGACAGTCCATAATCAAATATCGGACATGTCAGAATGAAACTGACAGTCCATAATCAAATATCGGACATGTCAGAATGGAATTGACAGTTTATAATCAAATATCGAACATGTTAGAATAAACTGGACAGCCAATACAGTGGTACGATGGAATGGACCCATCGGCCAATAGGGGGTACAGTGGAATGGACCCATCAGCTCAACCTAATACAGAGGTACGGTGGAATGAACCCATCGGCCAATGGGGGTATGGTGGAATGGACCCATCGGCTCAACCTAATATAGTGGTACGGTGCAATGGACCCATCGGCTAATAGAGGGTACGATGGAATGGACCCATCGGCTCAACCTAATACAGAGGTACGGTGGAATAGACCCATCGGCTCAACCTAATACAGAGGTACGGTGGAATAGACCCATCGGCTAATACAGAGGTACGGTGGAATGGACCCATCGGCTAATAGGGGGTACGGTG
>JAVDBV010069189.1:0-13032 GCA_032619315.1 Piper longum
CCCTGATACTCGATGATGTTGTGTCATTCTCTGGCACTTTAATTATTCACATAGGGTATGTGGAACAGGTAACCATGACCCGTGTTTAAATACACGCATCATCTCCATGTAACTAATAAGAAGACCTAAGCCAATCACCGAACTAAGTAGTAAGAATATGATACACGCAACAACATGCAACCTCAAAACTGTAGCGGGGGTATACTTCTTCTACAGTTGGGAGTGATCATCACATTTTTTAAAGTCACCGCTCATAGTCGTAGGGGTGGTTCTACCTCTTTTACGACTAGGGGTGTTCATATAGTAATCCTTTAAGTCTAAGATTCACCTTTGTAGTACAAACTCTGCACGCATTCTATGAAAACCAAACCTGGTGTCCGTCTTAAGCCTCCAAGGAGGGTTGAGATCTGCTTCCGTAAATTCTGTACGCAATAGTCCAATGATTAGTTATAATTTATAATATCACAATTCGGTCCATTCTTTCGGGTCAAATTGGGGTGTTACAAATTGGTAGTGAGAGCTTCCCCACAAATGGGGAGTAGCAATCACCTTAGTGCAGTGATAGCCTCCCCATAAAAAGGCTACGGCCGGGGTGTGCGAGGCACTAGCACTGGAGATGGTAGTGGTAGCCTCCCCACTGAAAAAGCTACGGTCGGTGTGTGCGGATCACTGCGGATACCTCATTCGCATTGTTTTGGAGTATAGCGGCATCGCTCCACCGCATATTAAAATGAACATAGAAAACTAGTGGGATGTACTTGATTCGTTCTATCTATTATACTACTTAGTATTGAAATCACTAACGCGGAATTGCCTCCGCAGGTGTATAGATACGAAATTAGGTGGGAGAAGTCATTGACAGCCAAAGCATGGGGCAAGATAAATATGAGAACTCCCTTTTAATTTTTATTGAGAAATATGTGTGGCTAATGGGAAACGGTCGTAGATAGTGGGAACCAATCTTATACATTGTTGTTAAATTTTTATAATTCAGCAACTTATTAGTTTATTTAAGTAACACCTGGCCATCTAGGCCCAATTAAATAATTGAAAAGTGGCGGGTCGTTACAGCTAGCGGTGGCGTAATAGTTAAAAATTTCATAATCATGGAAAGTGGAAATGAATGGGGGAAGATAAATTTGAGTGGATGGCCACGTGGCATAACCTCGACGTCCAACAACCCGTGGCCTAGTGGGGCCCACCTATAGGTGCATGCACTATAGATATGGATGGAAAGTTCGGATTGAAACCGTCTGATCTCAAAACTGACTCGAGTCTTGAAATTGACTCTATTGGCAGGGATTGTGGCATTAAGGGTAAATGGACCTCGAAACCCTAAAAGTAATCGAGTTGGGCCCACATGGCACAATGTGATGGTCTAAAATCTCTCTCATGCATGCAATGAGATACCCAAAAAAAAATCCCAAACGGATTCTAAACGGTGAAACGATCCTGACTAACATATACAAACAAATCTGTATATCTCAGTGTACACTGATAACTCATGATTTGTATGTCACGCTTACTCGACCACTATACATCATCTGGGCCCATACTCATAATCTGAAAACTAGTCTGGCTCGAGCTCGCTCGAACTGACTCGAGATTGTCCAAACTGGACAAAATTAAAATTGGGTAAAACCATATGCCAAAATTGGGGTTTTACGTTCTAAATATTAGTTTGATTAATATTCGATACGAGTCCTCTAATTAATTTACGATATTATCCTTTATTTTCTATCCATAAGAGTTAACTAAGTAATAATTTTACCCTACTTTTATTATCATTAGAAGTAAAAATTCTATATCATATAAAACTAAAAGATGTCGCCATGTCTTCGGATCTGTACACCTAAATTTGATATATCCTAATATACTAAATAGTTATGCAGTATTTAAATCACTATTAAAATAACATGGTTTGGTTGGTAATTTATTTAGTAACCTAATGGATGAATCGACGAGGTGAATTGAAACTGTGAAATTAAAAGATATAGAATCAGATGGATTTTATTGGCTCCTAAAAAGCGAATTGAGATGTCGTAATCACTCAACCCATTTATGTAAATTGTAATTATTATTAATTAAATCTTTTATCATTTAATAAAATAATTAATTTCATTGCAAAATTAATCAAGATTACATGGTTGGTTTGTTTTATAACTACACGGGCCTAGAAATTATTATTATGTTACTTATTTAATTAATTAATAATTGGTGCACTATTTGAGCGATTCAGATGCGACCTAAATTTTTTATTGTTATAACCTTGATTAGGAAATTTAAGAAGAATTTTAGTGTGCACAATCATCAAACACACAATACGCAATCCAAACAAAAATAAATGTGTAAATTTACATAAAAATCACATTTTTACAATGATCTAATATGTAAAATGTATATAATAATATGCCAATATGATGACGATGAAATGTTCCATGTGATCCTACCAAGATATAAATGCAACAACGTAAAACATACAAAAAAACTAAAGAGAAGTTGAGAAAAGCATACCCGAAGGACACAGGAAGAAAAGGGGAAGGAGAGGGAGGAAGAAGGAGACAAAAATGAGGAGAAGGGGGGTGGAAAATAGGGGGAAAAGAGAGAAGGGCAGCAGCCAAGAGGAGGGGGAAAGAGGAGAGAGGAAATGATAGGGTTTGTGGTGATGCGGCTTTGGATTTTTGAAAAATTGGTTTTGGGTGCCAGAGCAAAGGAGCTTTGGTTTAAGCCCCTCAAATTCCTGCACCCACACCTCGCGTGCAAGCGCAAGGGTGCTGGGATGGCGCCTTTGTGCCCAGCACTTAGCCGCTGTAGAGAGAAAGAGAGAGAAAGAAGAGAAGGGAAAGGGGAAAAAGAATGGGAGAGACACGAAATAGAGGCTTCTAACATAAGACTAGGGCTCGAGGGTACGCCGAAAATGCATGTGACATGACTCTAACGAGACAGGCTATCTAAACACTCGGACGACAACAAGGCTATGATTTGACAATTGACACCAACCGTATAAAACTCAACAATAGACGTGCCCAACTCCCAAGTCCACATCAATACACAAGGACCCACTTAGCGCCAATCCGATCAAACCGGAGTGGCCGAATGCTAACTAAGTCAAACTAAAGCCAATCCAATCACAAAAACAACAAACTGATAGGTTGGATTTTACAGCGACCTCCCCTCCCCACCCTTATGATCCAAGATCCAAGATCCACATAACATGGACTCATACGATAGGTTAGGATGGAGCTCCAACTCCATGTATGAGATGTGATGTGACTAATCGGACACATACCTCCTCAGAAGAGAAACATGAAACACTAGGTGCACTGCTAACAAACTGAGTGGAAGGGTGATCTTGTAGGCCACCTTTCCTCTACTCTATTGTGGCAATCACTCGAGCAAGGAATACATTGCAACCTTTACTCATTAGCCTCTAAGCTCTCTGGTAAGAGATGATCATCATATCACTGTCCCAGCCTCGACCTTGGAATGCTACCTTCACCTTCCGTCTCAGGTGAAGGTGAACCTTCTTCTTCCAGCAATCCATCAGTGCTCAGTGTCTCGACATCCAGCCCATCCTAAAGATTGCATCAAACTCTCACATTGGTAACACTATAAAATTAGTAAACAAGATGTGCCACTGTATAGCCACAACAACGTCTTTCACGCACTTGTGAGTTGTGAGGATTGTTTTGGCAGGATTAGTCACATCAAAGTCATAGCCTGAAGTCCTCCAGTCGTACTCCATCCCAGGGACGAATGTTTGAGCTATGAAAGTATGGGTGCTACCAGAGTTGAATAAGATAATAGTAGGTACTGAGTCCAGAAGTAGCATACCTGTGATCATTGCCACATCTTGCGCAACCTCATCAGCATTCACCGCATACACTCTGCCATAGTACTTTATTCTATCTCCCAATCCCTTCACTCTTGGCATTACATCTGCCCTCTAACTAGCTGCTGCAGCAACACCCCCTCTCTCTCTTGGCCACGCTGCTGCTAGCTACTATTGTCTTTGGCCATACTGCTAAGGTGGAAGTGGGGCAAGAGAGCATGTTGCACTAGAGCCAGTAGGATCCCCTGTGCCTGCTATGGGGTCGCTGTTGGAACTGCTGTTGTTGCCTCGGCTGATACTGTTGTTGCTATTTCTAAGGCCTCTACTGATATTGTTGCTGGGGTCTAGCTTGATACTGCTAGTTGGTATGGCTGCTACTGCACTTGATAAGGGCACACAATTGCTTAGTGGCCTAGCTTACCACAAGCAAAGCATGCATTAGTGCCCCTCATGCACTAGCCTGAGTGCCTCCTCTAATAGATGGGGCATAATGGATGGTCCTGACCACCGTGCTACTAGCCTCTCTGAAACTATTAGGCCTGTTGCTGTCTAGGTGCCTGCTGCGCCGGCTAAGCCTACACTGTATATATGGCTACAACATCATATGCCCAGCGTCTCTAAGATGCTTCCTGCTAGTCCTGGTCTCTACCCTTGTGCCTCTGCCTAGACTTTGTCTGGGTAAGTTGCCTCTAAGATCACCTCATGTGGTGGATACAGTGGGCGAGCTCACCCTCTAGGGCTTTCGCTACTGCCTCCTCAAGAGTGGCATAGTGGAACATTGACATGGCCGACTGCAAGCTCAAGCGGAGTCCGCTCATGAACTTCGCTGCCATCTCTCTATCTACAAGGTACCTGGTGTGAACCTCTCCAAGGCCAGAAATCTAGCATGATACTTTGTTGCTGTCAGGTCCCTCTACTTTATACACATGAACTCTATTTTCTCCTCCTCTATCATAGTTGACGAGAAGAAACGGTTGTAGAAGGCCTTATGAAACTTCTCCCAGGCCATCTTCTAAGTACAACGGCTCCCCAATGATGAAGCAATAACAAACCTCCACCAAATCTTGTCAAATTTGTGCCCTTTGGCTTAGGATTTTATTTGTTGTTAGATTTAGTTTGGCCTTTGGTTTGATTCAATTTACCTTTTGGTTTGATTTGGTTTGGCTTGGCTTTAGCTGTCCATTCTAGGGAGAGTTGGTGTTGCCCTTCCCTTGACTTTTGGTTCTCGGTTCTATTTGTGTAATTGTTGATAGATTGACCAAATCTACTCATTTTATTCCAATTAATATGGACTTCACATTAGAGAAATTTACAAGATTATAAATCTCAGAGATTGTGAGGTATCATTGAGTGCCAAGAGTGACAGTGTTGGATCATGATTTGAGATTTACTTCCAAATTTTGGGAAGAATTTCAGGAAGCATTGGGTACTCAATTGTCTTTTAGTATTGCTTTTCATCCACACACTGATGGACAATCTAAACGTACTATTCAGACTTAAGAGGATTTGCATAGAGTATGCATGTTAGATTTTGATGGTAGTTGGGAGGAACACCTACATGTGGTGGAGTTTTCTTACAACAATAGTTACTAGACAAGCATTGGTATGGCATCGTTTGAGGTAGTGTATGGAAGATCTTGCAGATCACCGTCTTATTGAATTGAGGGTGGTGAACCTATGGTGGTTGGACTAAATATGGTTCGGTAATCTCAAGAAGTTGTGACTCAAATAAGGAAAAGAATGAAAGTGGCTTAAGATCGACATAAGTCCTATGCTAATTTGAGATGTTGTGGATTAGAATTTAAGGTTAATGACCTTATGTTTCTTAACGTGTCACATTCAAAAGGAAACATGTGATTTGGGAAGAAGGAAAAGCTTAACCCAACATATATTGGACCATTTCCTATTTTGAAGCGGGATGGTGAGGTAGGTTATGAGTTGGCTAAAATATATACTACATGTAGGTAGTAAGCTGATATCATGTATATAACACTATCACCTAGTATCACAGGTGGGTACCAACCAGGCCCCTTGGTGACGTCACACATCCCATCTATCTCAGGTGCAAGTCGAAATCCCAAAATGTGATGCGTACATAGAGTCTGTGCATGGACATGTCATATAGTGCTAAATTGTGACTTTAATGTGGTTCTTACAGTCTTTTGAAAACTCATTAAGGAATCTCATCCTTAAGCTTATATTAATCCAGAAGATTGGTTAAATGACCCGTAGGTAGTGGGATCCAATAAAATGTCACTAACTATGTTCTACGATACAAATCAAATCACATCAACCAAGCAGAAGATCAAGAAGGAGAGAGTCCTAACAGACCTAGAAGAAGTCGTCGTCCTACTACAACAAACCCATCTCTCAGTGGCCTAGTGATGGGGACAACTACACGGTCTTGTATTGTAAAACCCATGATTCGTGTCAGGGTTTAATAGTCTAGAGAAGTTGGTTTGACCGTTATTTTCAGTCGGATCAATTTTAGAACATGCGTACCGAGCCAAGGTCAGTCTTGTGTTATGATCCATGAGAGTTATGTGTGCCTCTCCCCCACCAATGAGACCCGATGTCTTCTTCAAAGAGTTAAGTCCTCCCTTCTTGATTCTGTTCCCACAATGCCACACACCCCTTTCCAGTTTGCTGCTAGTTTCTTCTTTCGGTTCCCACGTCCACTTTATCAGATACTATGTCCACTCATCCTGCTACCAGCCAGTGGGTGGAATCCCCATCGGATGAGTTCTTCTCAGATCGACCAAATCCTCATGGAATGGTTCACGAAAACTAACCTGGAAAGTTAGATGAAGTCTGTACCTCTCCACCTCAAAACCCCCTCAGATTTTACACTATGGCATGAGCTTCACTTTTTTTACCTCAACTAATGAATCAACTCCACCCTCATATAGTGCTTGCCTCTCCCAGACAAACCTAGGTGCAGCTATCCACTCTTCTCCACATTCTTGTAGAGAAACCTCGTGGTGTAAGCGGCTGATAGCCCATAGCTGAATAGCGATGCTGATTAATCAAAACCTGCACCACACCAAGAAGTTCCAACTAGCTACTCGCCTTGGCTGCGAAGACCTGCCTCACATACTCCTCCCTGAGTAATGCATTCGCCCACGTTGCTGCCGTTCCCTCCTCCTCCGGGAACCCAGACACCGTGTCTGGTGAGACCGAACTCCACCGCCTCCTAGGTGTAGATCAAAGCTGCAGCAATTCCACTTCTGACCATCCATCCACATAGCCCTGTGGATTCTCCAACCAGGACTTCACAAAAGCTTTGGTATCAGTCTTTATCCTCGACCGATAACACACTCACATCATGAGTACACACATCTTGTTCCTACCAAGATGTTCTGCCCATCGTGTGACATGAGACTTCTCCTCCTCGAGCTTTCTTTGTAGTCTAGCCGTAGGAACGCAGAGCCAACACCTTCCAGCATAGACCACTCCATCATACAAACAACAATTTGAATCAGCCCTCTATTGATTCCGTTAACCCATTTCTTTCCCTCTGGATCTATCTTCACTAACCCCCGAACCTGCCCCAATAGCCTCTGCCACCTTGCCTATCTCGATATGAACCTCCGTTGGCTCTTCAAGAAGGCATTAGCTACCTTGTCCCTCCTGACAAGGAACTCCAACCCTGACATGTAAACTCCCGGATGATTGAGATACGGCAATCCCAATATTGGCTCTAATGATTTGGTAGCTTTCAACTGCTCAAAAACTACCCGACATGGCACTGACCACACCCTTGACTGTCCCTTGCACAGTAGATCAGTCACTGGTAACTCCACACGGCTGAACCCATGTGTGAGCTTCTTACTGGCCTCCCCGAAGATGTGTCCCCCTGTCACCTTTGTCGGTTCCAGCCACTCGGCAATGGTCCAGACCTTGGATTCCTCTGGCACCTAGCCATCTCTGCGCCCTAGGAAGCTCCCCTTCCTTAGCCCGAACTCACAGGCCAACTGATGTCTCTTGAACTGATTCACAACCTACCTTGTCTGACCCTGGTGGTCCCTTGTGGACTTGCTTGGCATCACCTCCGGCTCTCTCTGGATTCACCAGCACCCCGAGTTCAAGCCTCTTGCTCGACCAAGTCTATTACGTAAATTAGCAATAACAGGAACAAGGCACTATTTACAAAGATTACCTCATTCGTTCCCTTCTAGATTAGAATAGGTGCTTCAATTGATGGCTGTACCTTCCCCAAATCTAGCAGCTCTCCTGGATCTTTAGTTTTGTGAATGCCCTCGGCGGCATCCACTATGATGCCTCTGGTGGTGCACTCTTTCCTGGCACCACTTTGATCTGGTTTTCGACCGAACTCTTGGGAGGTGACGAGTGTCCCCACTTGTCTAGCATTATGCAGGAGTGATCCTCCAAAAACCCTACTTCCGACACCACCACCACATGGTCTGGTTGGATCTCCACCCTCGCAACAAGATCCGTCAAGGCTCCATGCTTGTTCCTCTAAACAAGCTGCATAGCTGTTAGTTGTTCTCCCCGAACATCACTACCCTTGACCCTAGAAGGCCTCCCCTGGCCACGAACAAAGCATAGTCTTGTCTAATCCATGATCAGCACACCTCCTAGCTGTGGGAACACTCCCACTCCAGCAGCCTTCATGAATGCGTTTCCGAGGATCAAATCAAAGCCATCCATCTTGATGACCATGAGATCCACTTGGCCTTTATACTCTCCCATGCAAATCCTGACATGCCTAGAAATCCCTTCCACCTGTCTCACCTGAGAGTTCACTACCTTGATCTTTCTCGTTTCATTCCCGGTCTTCAACCCTAACTCCAACACCATCCCCTTGGAGACTAGACTGTGCATCGGACTTGTGTCTATTAGGGATGAAAACTTCCTCCCATTCGCCACAATTGGAACATACATTAAGCTAGCTCCTCCGGAAGTTGTACGTCCAGCTCTCAATGCCTTGAGTATCTGAAGGGTAGATGCTCGGGCAGGAGGAACCTCTTCCTCTTGTTCTCGGTCTTCAGCCGCCACCATAGCACTGATCTTGGCCTTCGTCAAACACTCACTTGCCCGGTGTGGCCCATTCCAGACAAAGCACCCGAATTTCTTCACATCCCGTATCTGCTCCCACTTACCAGACCTGATGTTTGGCCTCTTCTACTTTGGCTGAGAGGGCTTCTACTTTGGCCGAGACGGCTACTCCTTGCCATCCCATCGGCTCTCTTGACCTCCAGTGATCTCCTGGCTCTGAATCTCTTCCCGAACTCCTACTCTTGGCTGAAGATCCACCAATGCATCGGCTGCCACCAAAGCTGCGGGTAGTTCCAGTACTTTTTGCCTCCTCAACTCAATCTGTGCCCACGGCTGTAAACCTGTGATCAAGTTATATAACTTGTCATCCTTAAACATATTCCTGATGTCCAGTATACATGAGCTGAATTCCTTAACGTATTCACTCACAATCCCAATCTATGCCTCAACTTCATCAGTTGATCTCTTGCCACCGAGTTCGTGTTGGTGGGCAAGAATTGCTCCCGAAGTTCCCTTTTTAGGGATTCCCAAGTTTCCATATAGGGGCAGCCAAAACACTCATCCTCCTCGGTGCGAGTTCTATACCACAACTTGGCATACCCCATCATGAACATGCTGGCCATAGAAACCTATCTCTCCTCGGGTATGTTCACAGCAATATGTCCTAGATGAAGTTCTCTAGGTCCTTGGCCGACCTAGCTTCCTTGAACTTCTTTGGCTCTGGCACCTTGAGCCTTTCCAGAACAGAACTTTCCCTGGCTGCATGGTCCACATCAATATGTGGAGGTTGCATGACCACTTGCTTCAGCAACGACATGTTTGCATGCAAAGCTTCAAACACAGCCCGAAGACCACCTAGCATCTCCGCGTTTCTGGTCCTCGTCCTCCCATCACACTATTGGGCCCGGGTCTGTCTCCAACTTGAGTATTCAAGTCCAACAACCCTTCTGTCAAGGACTGCAGTCACTCGAAGATGGTTTGTACGCCCACATTGTCAGTAGCCCCCCTGTAAAACCACATTTTTGGGTTAGGGTTTTACCAGATTTGAGTTTTGCCCTATTCGGGTCAGTATCGAGTTGGTTTGAGCGAGATCGAGCCAAACTAGTTTTAGATTATGAGTATCAGCCCAGATGGCCGTATGAGCATGTTATAGTGGCTGATTATGCCAGACATGGTGATAATAAGATTACGAGTTATCAGTATATACTAAGGTATATAGATTTGTTTGTATATGCTAGCTAAGATTTTAGGCCTAGATTTAGGTTGTTGCAGCGTTTAGTATCCGTTTTGGATTTTATGGGTACATCATTTGCATGCATCATAGGAATTTCAGATCACTCTGTGCCCCCGTGGGCCCCATCTTGATTGAGTTTAGGGTTTCAAAGCCCTTTTAACTTATTTACTTGATTCCCGCCTATACAGTCAATTTCAGGACTCGAGTAAGTTTCAAGTTCAGACGGTCTTGATCCGAACTTTCCGTCCATATCTATAGTGTATATACCCATAGGTGGGTCCCACTAGGCCATGAGCTATTAAGCGTCCAGATCGTGCTACATGGCAAGATCTAAGCCATCCACTCAGCTTTATCTTCACCGTCTGATTTCTGGTGCCTTCCCCACGATTTTACATGATTTTCACCTCAACGCCGCCACCACTTCGACTCGCCGTCGGTGAGCCTCCGCCTCACCCCTGGCCACTGGATTGGTACGACCGTGACCACCTCACGGCCGGCTATCTGTCGGTACCCACGATCGCCAACAGTGCCACTGCAGTTGCCGTCGGTGACGATGTTTTCTCAGTAAATTTTCTACCGCCGTCGCCACACTTTCAGGCTGTTTTCTGGCTATGGTGAGCCACCATTGGCCGATCCGACCACCTCGACAACATCCACTCATCTAGATCTACATTTTGAGACCAGCCACGACCATAGCTGCGGCCGTGATCACCACCGGCGAAGTCGCCGCACTAGGCGGAGATCCGCCGACTTTGCTGCTATTTTTTGGCCAGCTGACGGCCGAACTCCACCGACTGTCACCACCAGCACCTCCATCATCCTCCCCTCTTTTGATCGCAACCGATGGCACCACCAGCCACACGGCCGTGGCCGTTCTCCGGTGACGAGCACCGCGGCCCCCTTTCAGCCAGTTTACCCCGTTCGAGGTTCGTTTGCATGCAACGACGTCCGCTAGCCTATGACCGCATCCGCCTAGTCATGCCCAAGTCCGCCAGCCAACCATGTCCGAGTCCGTCTATCCTGCCAGGTCCGTCCAGCCAACCCAACCCATTTTCCAGCCTGGGTTGATTCATACCATTCGGCTTGGTTTGGTTCAGCACTATTTGGTTTGGTTCAGCTCAGTTTGGGCCCATTTTCTACTGTTTCTCGATTGTTATTATTAACATTATATTTACTTAATAATATTAGTAATATTATGTGTACTAAATAGTGTGTGTATATATATATATGTGTGTGTGTATGTGTTTATTTATTTATTTGTTCATTATGTGCATGTTATTATTTATTTATATTTAATTATGTATTCTTGTATTGAATGACTATGCTATTATTAATATTTATTATTAATAAGTATTAACTATTTTTTTATTTTTTATGTATTTATTGAATTATTATATATTTATTTATTCGTATATTTACTAACATGGGTATATGTTGATACTTACTCGTGTTTACCTTAATATTTACATAGTATAATTATATTATTATTTAATGATTAGAGTCTTTTTTATGATTATGTACTCACTATTTATTTAATTATTTGTGAATACATTTCTTTGTTTATTTATTAATTTATTATTTATATTATGTTTAGTTATAAGTGTCTAATGTGGAAATTATAACGCAACTCCACGGTCAAATCAAGTAATAAAAATGATAAGAAAATATCGTCTCACGAGGAATTAATAGTAGAAATTCTCAATTACCAAAACTAATTTAATTAATTATACTTAAATGAAAACAAATTCAAAGAGTGATTAAATTGTGAATTACAACTAAATTAATCTAAAACTGCAATATTTAAATGATAAATTGATTTCAAGACGACAAACCTAGGATTTTCAATTTCACTTAGTGCTCTATATGATTAAAGTTATACTTTTTACCTATGAATTGCACATTCGAATTATTAACCGCGGGAATTAATTATTTATGACATCTCTTAGATTCACCATAAACTTATCACTCGCACCCAACTTCTACATCTTTATGAAATTGCGTATGCAAAATGATATATTAAGTTATGCCATTAACAGTTACCCAAGACATATGAGTATCTTTTTATCTCATATCTGAATCACGTAAAATCAATGAATAAAGACTGTTTTATTAAATGACAAATCTCATCTTTCTATCTCTAGACAATATTAAATCTCTAAATCAATCAATAGATGGCCAATCTAATAATAGCATTAATGAATAGAATAGAATAGATGATCTAAAAACACAATCACACAAATAAAAATTAATAACCTTTACTAATCCATGCACTATGTTTCTTTGAAAATCCTGAAAAAGAATTTACTCCATAGAATATTCAAATAAACACAAGAAATTCATATGTGATATGAAAGACAACATTAGTCACAAAGAAAAATAAATCAGAGTAAGAAAAACTCTTTTCGAGAAAGCGTATTCTTCTTTTGATCCAACTTGTTCGTCTTCCTTCTCTCTTTTGCATCATCTCTCAGTCATCAAGAGTTGTTGTTCTTTTTGTTGTTTTTTCCTCTATAAAACCCTAATTCAGTTTATAAATGATCTAGCCAAAGATTTTGTAACGACCTGCCTTTTTTCAATTATTTAATTGGGCCTAGATAGCCAGGTGTTACTTAAACAAACTAATAAGTTGCTGAATGTTAAATATTTAACAACAATGTATAAGCTTTGTTCCCACTGTCTAGGACCGTTTCCCATAGCCACATATATAACTCAAATAAAATTAAAAGGGAGTCCTCATGTTTATCTCGCTCCATGCTCTGGTAGTCAATGGCTTCTCCCACCTAATTTCGTATCTGCACACCTGCGGAGGCAATTCCGCGTTAGTGATAAAACCACTAAGCCGTATAATCAAGGAAACAAGTCAAATATACTCCCTATTCCAAAGTCTTTTCATTATGCGGGGAGGCACTCCGCTACACTCCTACTATAATTATTATGCGGGGAGGCA
>JAVDBV010069190.1:0-11389 GCA_032619315.1 Piper longum
CAGGGTGGGGCGGCGTCGCTCGGCGGCCGGGCGGCGCCGACAGCGGCGACGGCGGCTGAAAAAGGGGGGCGGCGCTAGGGTTTGGGAGAAAACGGCATCGGGGAGGAGAAAAAGAATAGGGTGGCATTCTTGTAAATAATACTTGACTCGACTCCGTCTCGAGTCAAAATAATTATCTACTCGTAATAAAATCTAAAAAAAATCTAGAAAAATCGGGAAAATTCCCATTAAATAAAATAAACACATAAAAAATCAAAATGACATGCTCTATAACTATCAACCCACCCAAGCTGCCCGTAACGCGTCCTAACGCGGTAAACGGCCTAAAACTAATTCTACGATCAAAGTACATAATTAAAAAAAAACTGGACTGCATACTCTTATATATTCTGATAACTCATTTTTTTTCTGCTGTATTCATGACGTTATCATCATATACTTGGGTACACATGACCCCTCGTAGCTCATACACGCGACTGGCATTGGCTCAGTACACGTGTTCTGAAACATACTCAACTCGAAAATAACGGTCGAACCGACCGGTTCTAAATATAAAACCCTAACTCGAATCGTGGGTTTTACAAAATGAGGCATTTTGATCATGTAGAATTGTTGTGAGAGTTTAGTTGTTTAGACGATTAGAGGTTTAAGAAAGCGGGTAGTGCTCCTTCATATTTGTCTCCTATGCTAGTAAAGAAGTGGGTATTTAGATCTAAGACAGGTTAGAGGGTATATAAGCATCTTGTGTGAGGGTTTCCCCCTCTCCCAAAAATTATCAACGTCAACTCCTCCTTTCCCCTCCTTTAGCTGATCGACACTCTCCTTCCCTCTCCCCCTTCTTGCTTTCTATGCAGAGAAATCAAGTTCCAAACCTTTGTCCTCGAAGTTTTGGCGAGTTTGGATCTAGTGTTTGTTAGTTTTACAAGAAAGGAACACTAGGGTTAGAGATCTAGGAGCTATCATATATCAACGGAATAATTTCTACAAGCCATCGCTATCATATATCAAAACTATACAACTAATATTTATCATATGCTTGACCACAAGGTCTTATAGTTCTTATTGAGTTGTATACATGCGGGCAACATTACAATGTCCTCTCAATGTCACTAATGATATTATGTCCATGACTAAACATATACCATCTAACATAAATCAAAACACGTATAATCAACAATCGGCTAAACTGCAAAAATATCGATTCCATTTGATTATTATTAATCAAAACATAATCATAGTCATTAATTACAATAAAAAAATCATGAACATAACATAACATAACATAATTGAAAGTATAACTTGCATATCGTATCATAAATCAAGTTAACCCGTTGAGCATGACATAGCCATACCAAACCCAACATCATAATGTAAACTCACAAGTGATCACATGCGCTGTAGAGACAGTAGCGTATGAAGAACATAAAGTTTTTTAACTCTATCATAGACTTCCATTGCTTAAGAGGTGGCACCATATTCACCAGAATAGTATGTCTACTAAACTACTCATAAACATATAGAGAATTGGCTAAGAGGTCTAGATTCACATATGCCTTATCTCAACTGGAAATCACTAAGTAGTCTTCTTAATACCTGAGCTTAACCAGTAAAAACATAAAAAAAATGTCTTAATCATATGTCTTAACTTATGTACTTCTTATCATATATAATTTATATCATATATTTTGTTTTTGATTAAAAACATAGACCAGCTAATCATACGTCTAAACCAGCTAATAACGTAAAATGAGAGACCCAAATAACGACTAAATGAGCTTGAATATTGTGGTTAAATCCTTGTATTCATCTGTAACGTACCGCTAGCCTTAATAATCACATAATCCTAGTATCATTACACACATCCTATCCTACATGATTGTGCATGAATGGAATAACTCAAACACCATAATCTTAAGCAACCATAATTCACACTTCATTCATACTTTCATGGTCATTCATCCATTCTTGCTCACATCAAAATCAATAGAATTGTATCATGCATCATATAAATATTCATCATTAGAACGAACATAAACTACCCCATAGATATTAATCATACATTATTATGATAAAATGGTCATAATTCCCATGTCATATGGACCTTATTTTTATAATGGTATTAGTTATTTACACCAATATTACCATGATAATACTTAATTAATATCCTTTATTACAAACCAATTTAATTAAAAATTTAATAATGGCCAATCATAAGCATGCCCATTAGAAATAAAAATAAGTCACTTTTATCTTATTCTTAGAACCTTGTTTCAAACTTTTTGGAAGCACATGGAAATATTTAATATGTATTTTAATTGATAATTATAAGTCCAAAATTAACTAGAATTAGGATAAGAAATTGGTTAGTTTTACCACTAAAGTAAATCGGTCATAACTTGGAATATATAATTCGATTTAGATGATTCTTATTGTGTTGGAAATTTCATTTGAATATCTACAATTCTAGTTTGCTTTATTTCTCTTAAATCCAATGTATTTCCATCTTAATTTACATATCAACTTCAAGTCATGTTTCTGGCAGATTTTTAGCAATCTAAGAATAAAAATTAACTCTTTAATTAAATATGGAAAAATCTTAGCTTTTTTTATGATTCTTATTCAAAATATAACTAAACATTGTCATATAGCTTTCAACTTAATTTACAAAAAAAATTCATAATTTTCATCATAATTCTATTATATTATCATGAATTCAACGAATTCTACAATGAAATTGGCATAAAATCATAAACTTTCACATGATCCACACATAAATCCTTCAAAGAAATCACAACACAACATAATTTACGATATGTATCCATATTCTATATGAAATTACCGTCTATGTTTTAATTATTAACCTTTAACCTTGTAGATTTCTCTCAGAACTGAAGTCCTAATACTCCTTCTCTAAGACCCCAATTTCGGTTCATTTAAGAACTGAATAAAAAATGTTATGATCGAATCAACTCATGTCTATAGTTGTTGGTTAGTAAGACTTGATCAATAAAATAGATCGAAACAACCCACTTGTTTTCATGAGAATTGAAGACATTGTTAAATATACGTCAAAATACATCAAATATACATAAAAGTAAGAAAAAGGGTTGAGGTCAAGTCTGTGTAGCATTTATCTATCCTTCTACCAAAGTCGACTCAGAATTACAAGACCTACATCAGCAATGAGTGTTATTGGTTTGAAAAATAACTAATATAAACTAGCAAATGAGTATTTCATTACCCATGAAAACTTATGAAACTTCAAAGTGCCTCACACTGGAAGGTAAACAAACATACTTAAACAAGTGTTAGCGCGTATGCATGGCAAATATTCATATTCATACATACAACGCTTATGCCCTAACATCCCCAATATTATACCTTCCATGGTACCCGAGTGGCAAAAGGAACAGTTAAGTGAGTGCCACAAGTTCTAGAAATGTGCTATGTTTCGTAGTACTCTCATACACAACACTACCTCAGAGTTTGAAGGAGTACTAGTGCGGTTCATACATATCTCCATACATATAACATCCCTCCATTTTAAACAATATCATGGGCCTAGCTGGCCAGGTATTGCTAAAAAATATAACTAACCGACATGACCTAACCGGACCGGGTGTTACGTAAATGCTACATAATTTCTATTAAAGCAAATAAGTATAACTCATTAAAATAATCATCCCATAGTCTAGGACCATTTCCTATAGCCACATTTATAACACAAGAGAATAAAAAGGAAGTCCACTCATTATCCATTCTCCACCTGAGTTGGCAGAAGAACCACCCAGTTGTCTCTTAGTATTTAGTTTCAGCTGCTAACCTGCGGAGGCAATTCTGCGCTAGTGATTAAAACACTAAGCCATATAATTAAATAAAACAAGTCAATAAAAACCTTATTCATTATCTCTCAGGTCATTCTGAGATTTATGACTGTTAGGTCCATTCTGACATGTCCATTATTAGCTGTCAAGTCCATTCTGACATGTCTAGCTGTCAGCTCCATTTTGACATGTCCATAATGAGATTACGGCGTGTCAGGTCCATTCTGACATGACCATTCAGAGTTTATATGCTTTCAGGTCTATTCTGACATGTCCATTATGAAATTATGGCCTATCAGGTCTATTCTGACATGACCAATCAGAGCTTATGGGCTGTCAGGTCCATTCTGACAAGTCCATTATGGAATTATGGCCTGTTAGGTCCATTCTGACATGACCATTCAAAGTTTATTTACTGTCAAGTCAATTCTGACATGTCCATTATAAAATTATGGCCTCTCCAGTCCATTCTAACATGACCATTCAGAGTTTATGGGCTGTCAGGTCCATTCTGACATGTTCATTCTGAGATTATGAAGGGTGTGGCCTTGTGTCGGACTGAATCAATTCCTCGACCAGGTTGCACTCGGTGCATGGTGATCGAATCTAGGCTCATGCTGACGAGATTGCCCATAAGGGAAATTACAATATTTTAAATGATTATACAGACCTGGTTAGCTCGTACCTAAATCCGCAACTATGACCAACGATCCTAATCTGAACAAGAACATAAAATTATACATAAGTATAATTTTGTTCGAGTAGGAATGCATGCAGCTACATGACTCATATATCTATCATGATAAAGTTTCGACAATATAAAAGATGTCATATTCAACAAATCTAGTGAATTAATTAATTATTCATGTGACAACCATTTAAGGTCTACTTAACATTTAAATTAATTATCTGAATCATAATTCTCACTTAACAATTAATAAAATACTTATCAATTTATAAAAAATATTTAATTACTGTTATTGGTATATTCATTAACTGATTTGTATTATCCTAAGTTAAGGATATTACTATTACGATGATTATTTCATTCATTTAAGGTTCAAACTTTTTTTATTTCATTATTCTGTTTAGTGATCTTTACACCATTATAAATTATTAATCCATTTTCTACCTTGCTAACTCATTATTAAAATAATTCATTTTTTACCCAATATTAAATTTAATATGGTAAAGGTGGAATCTTTATTTTATTAACCATTTATAACCAGCTGATTTAATTTAATCGCTTGTAATAAGCCGATTAATTGTCGACTGTTTATCCTGACCGTATTTTTATTATTTATAGTGATTTCGTATAATAAATTATTGGTTTAGCCTTTTTAACTATTAATCTATGAGAATAATTATTTTTAAAGATTTATTACGAATTGGTATTATTTTTAACTTGAACCGTATCGAGTCAATAATAATTTACAAAATTGTCATCTTCTTCTTCCCTTCACTTCTACACCAACAGCCACCCCCTTCGCCGCCACCGCCGTTCGCCTTTGGTCGCCGTCAATCGTCGCTGCCCATCTCCGAGATTCCGTAGCAGTGTCGTCCCGACCAACCCCGACCGCCATCGAGCCTCTGCGACGCCGGTATTGCCCTGATTTCATTGATTCTACCGCCCCTAGTGACGCACTCATGTTGCTGGTTCCGCCACTGACCCGATTTGATGGTTGCCTTAGCACTGTCGATCCTCCAAAGACCTTTTCCGATTAGATTGCAACCCAATTGCCGCTCTAGACAGCCGGATTTCCTCACCCACCTTTGTGACCTCTGTTTCCTCCCCCCACCTAAAATTAGGGGCACAACGATGCCAAACTTCAGCCCAGTAGCCAATGGGCCGTCGGAATTGTGAGCGACTGCCTTGAATTTTTTGTTTACAGTCGCCCATCCTTTTAACGTTTTGCACTTGACGGCCATGGACAGGATTTCCGGTTTCCAGTTCAAATTTAGCTGTTTCTTATTGATTTAAGACTTTAATCTCATGTTTATCAAGCTTATTATTAATTCAACATATGCAATGCATGAAAACCACGAAGAAGAAGAGAAGAAAAATTACCCGAGCAAGGAGGAAGCCTACGTCTGTCGTAAGGAAAATAATGTGAATGATGCTCCCCCTTCTTATATAATGAAATGACGGCTAGGGTACGTGAAAACACACTTACGCCCGTATTTCACTTAGCCGGGTAAATGGGTAAATGATATGGTTCATTTTATCAGTTAAATGATAATTAACAAGGTAAAGAATACCTTTCAGTTAACTGGGTAATTAATAATTAACCAGGTAGCGGGTAAATAATTTAAATAGAAATATTAATTTTCTAACGTGCGATCCTACAGCGTTGAATATTTATTTTATATATATATATATATATATATATATATATTTCGGGTCTTCACAATCTCCCCACTTAGAAATATTTTATCCCCGAAATATTATAGCATTAATAGGATAATCATGATTAAGTACATCTTCAAGATCAATTCATGTTACTACAATTACACGAATTTTATACTACGAACAGGCTAGGGTATTTCCTGGCCATTTCTTGTTTAGTCTCATATGTAGCTTCCTCTGATCCCTGATTTCTCCACAATACTTTTACCAAAGTAATTTCCTTGTTCGGTAGTGTCTTAATTTTTCTTGCCAAGATGCGAATCGGTTTTTCCTCATAAGTTAAATCCGATTGCAGCTCTAAGTCTGCAAAATATGTTATTATATGATCCTCATCTCGTACATATTTCTTTAGCGTTGACACATGAAAAACATTGCGTACGCCATCGAGGCTTGGTGGTAATGCTAATCTATATGCACAATTTTTGACTTGATCCAGGATTGGAATTGGCCCTATGAATCTTGGCTTCAACTTCTTTGATATTCTAAATCTGATCACTCCCTTCCTAGGAGATGTCTTTAGGTACACAAACTTCCCAACTTGGAACTCTAGGTCCCTCCTTCGAGTATCAGCATAACTTTTTTGTCGATCCTGAGTTGCCCTAAGCCTTTGCTGAACGAGTCACACTTTTTCAGCTGCTTCTCTCACCATCTCTGGCTCAACTATAACTGCCTCGGTAGACTCCAACCAGCATGATGGAGATCTGCAGGGCCTACCGTATAAGGCTTCAAACGGTGCCATTCCTATACTGGCATGATAAGAGTTATTATAGGTGAATTTAGCCAAGGCTAAGTGCTTCTCCCAATCTCCTCCCTAGTCAAGGATGCAAGCTCTCAACAAATCCTCCAAAGCTTGAATGGTCCTCTCACTCTGACCATCAGTTTGAGGATGATATGTTGTACTTGACTTGATTTGGGTCCCCATAGCTTTTTGGAAAGCTTCCCAGAAATGTGAAGTGAATAGGGGATCTCTGTGAGAGACTATCTCCTTTGGAATCCTATTCAGCTTGACAATGCTATTGTCATGCAATTCTATGAGGTATTCCGCCGTTCTTATTGATTTTGTGGGGATGAAATGGGCTGGCTTAGTTAGATGGTCCACAACCACCCATATAGAGTCATGCCTTTTCAGAGTCCTTGGGAGTTTAGCAATAAAATCACAAGTGACACACTCCCATTTTGAGGTAGGTATTTCTAAAGGTTGTAATAATCTGCCGGGTAGTTGATGTTGAGCTTTGACCAGTTGACAAGTTTGACACTTAGAAACAAAATCCACCACATCTCTCTTCATCCCAATTCACCAATAGGTTTACTTTAACTCCTGGTACATTTTTGTAACACCTGGGTGTATTGAGAACTTTGAACGATGAGCCTCTTCCAGGATATTCCGCCTCAGTGCCTCATCTTTGGGTACACACAACCTCCCTCTAAATCTGTTTACACTGTTGGAATCTGCTACCATGTCAGGAGTCTTGTCCAACATCTCATTCAGCTCCTCATCTTCCATTTGTGCTAGCTTCACCCGGTCAACCAATTTATTGGAGATAACCAGGTTTGCCAGTAAACGTGTTAGTTGTTGTACAGGGTTGATAGCCACCACTTCTGCTGACATAGCCGAAAGTCTAGCTAGCTGTTGGCCCTTGTCTACCTTGCCCTTTCGACTCAACACATCGGCTACAATGTTCGCTTTCCGTGGATGGTATAAGATTTGGAAGTTGTAGTCCTTCAAATATTCTATCCACCACCTTTGTCGAAGATGAAGGTCATTTTGTGTGAAGATATACTCCAAACTCTGGTGGTCAGTGAATACTTCTAACTGGGCTCCATACAAGTAGTGTTTCCAAATCTTCAGAGCAAAAGCAACTGCTGCCAAATCCAAGTCATGGGTTGCATAATTTTGTTTGTGAATCTTCAGTTGGCAAGAGGCATAAGCCACCTCCTTACCTCCTTGCATAAAGACGCATCCTAACCCTATCAGAGATGTATCACTGAAGACCACGAATCCTTCATTGCCATTTGGCAAGGTCAAGACTGGTGCAATAGTTAGACTCTTCTTCAAAGATTGGAAACTCTCCTCACACTTGCTACTCCATTCAAACTTGGCACCCTTGCGTGTGAGCTTGGCCATTGGCGATGCCACCAAGGAAAAATTTTTAATGAACTTCTGATAGTAACCTGCTAGCCCAAGGAAACTTTGGATATCAGTGACTGACTTGGGTTGTGGCCAATCAGTGACTGCTTTCACTTATGATGGATCCACTGCAACTCTTACCTTCGAGATAATATGTTCGAGGAATTTCACCTCCTTCAGCCAAAAGTCACACTTTGATAGTTTGGTGAACAGTTGATTCTCCCTCAGGACTTGAAGAGCAATGGATAGGTGTTTCACATGGTCCTCCTCATTATTTGAATAGATGAAAATGTCATCCACAAACACGATAATAAGCTTGTCTAAGTATGCATGGAATACCGTGTTCATAAGTGACATAAAGGCCGCTGGTGCATTTGTTAGACCAAAAGGCATAACTAGGAAGTCATAATGCCATACCGAGTTCGGAAAGCTATTTTCTGTATATCTGATTCCTTTACTCGCAATTGGTGATATCTAGACTACAGGTCTATTTTAGAAAATACTCCAGCTGTTTTCAACAGATCAAATAAGTCATCAATCCTTGGTAAGGGGTACCGATTCTTGACTATCACTTGACTGAGTTGGAGATAGTCAATACACAGTCGAAGTGAGCGATCTTTCTTCTTTACAAAAGGAATAGGGGCTCCCCAGGGTGAAGTACTTGGCCGGATGAACCCTACTTGCAATAACTCTTCCAGTTGACTCTTTAACTCTTTGAGTTTTGCCAGAGCCATGTGGTATGGTGCCTTAGAGATTGGTGTTACTCCAGGTGCCAAGTCAATGACAAACTCCACTGCCCGCTTAGGAGGAAACCCTGGAAGTTCATCTGGGAATAAGTCCGAAAACTTTGCTACCATAGGAATCACGAACAACTCTTTGGATTTAGACTCAGACTCCATGAGGTTATCCAAAAAGGATTGACAACTCTCACTGAACCACTCAGTTGCCTCATTGATCGACAAGATACAAGAAGATGGATCATGCAATGACCCTTAGAAAATGACCCCCATCTCACAATTACAAGGTTTTGTCACCACTCTCTTCCCTTTACAGTCAAGAAAAGCCTGGTGTGCAGACAACCATTCCATTCCCAACAGTAAATCAAACCCTTTTACCTCATACGCGATCAAATTCCACACATAGGGTTTCCCTCGTATATCTAAGGATAGATTAGTCACTCTTAACATTATGACTTCACCGTCCCCAGTTGTAGTAGTGACTCTATAAGTATTGGATAATGAAGATGTTTGGAGTCCTAAACTCTTAACTAATCGGGATGAGAGGAATGAATGTGATCACCTCGAGCCAAATAAAACATCCACACTAATATTTTGAATCAGAATTTTACCTCGAACTGTGTGGTCAACCTCCTCATCGTCCTCAATTTTGACCACATAAAGTTTTGCCTTCCCTTTGTCCACCGATTGTGCAGGTTCCGGGTAGCGAATAGGAGTTGGTGCCTTCCCTTTCTTAGGCTGCTCCTGTTGTTGCTTCAGGGGCTGACGACACTCCTTTTGCATGCGTCCCATCCTTCCACAGTTGTACACTGACGGGGCTCGCTGCATGGCCCTAAATGCATCTTGCTGCAATTTTACATTGTCTAGGCTGACTTTTCTCAAACTTCTTTTTGAGGTTCTCATCTATGTTCCTTTGGTAGTTCTACTGCTGGTGTCCCACAGACTTGTTTTGGCTACCAACATGGTTGGCATTCTTATGTTGCATAGTAGCCTTCCCCTGTTTCTGTGCACGGTCATGCTCGTACACCAACTCATGAGTAGTGGTTGCCTCGATTACCTCAATTATAGTGCCCCTTGGCGCTATTGCAACCCTACTTTTCAATTCTAGCTTCAACACACTGAAGAATTTGTCCGCTCTCGCCTTGTCAGTTGCCAAAATCCCAGGTGCAAATCGCTATAACTGCAAGAAATTCTTGGCATATTCCCAGACCGAATCCTTCCACTGAGCTAGAGTGGCAAATTCCCGTGCTTTCTTCTGAACAACGGACTCAAGAAATTACTGTCCATTGAAAGCTGTTACAAATTCCGCCCATGAGATGGATGAAATCTAACATTGATGGAATGTAGTCTTTTCCATGGATTTCCATCAGTAAGATGCTTCCTCCTGAAGCATGCATGTTGCCAACCTCACTTGATGGCGGTGGGGCACAGAGAGAGCTCTAAATGCTTTTTCAGTAATTTCTATCCAGCTCTCCACCTTCATTGGATCAGTCCCTCCAACAAAGACTTCAGTTCTACTTTTCCAGAACTTTTCCAAAGTGTAACGGTCACTATCATCAACAGCTAGCGGCACCACTTGTCGGACTACCAGTGGCACTAGGTTTGGATGCTCCCCTCGCTCGCCCGGGTCCGCTAACCCTACCCGCCCTTGGGCACTCCCCTGATCACCATCAGGGACGTTACTAGGACCTGCTGCGGAGTTTAAGGCTCCATTCCCTGCTACCACTCCCTGTAATGGCTGAACCATATTTTGAACCACATAATTTGTATTTTCTAAAGCCTCCACCAGTCCCTGTATGACCATCAGAATCTAGCCCAACACATTCTCCATGTTCGAGTCTAACTACGCCGATCGGCTTGACTGCCTACCGGTGCCTGCCATCTGAAGAGCTAAAGAATTTTTTTTCCATTATGGCTCATTAATATGTGTTTTCCTTTTAAGTAATGGCTTAGTCATGTGTAAAGACCCGAAAAAAATAAAATAAAATAAATAAAATAATAATAACGTTCGACGCGGTGGGATCGAACGTGACAATTTTTTTTTTTATTTTATTTAAAATAATTATCGTTAGCTGGTTAAGTATGATTTACCCATTTAACCAGTTAAGTGAACTGTACTACTTACCCATTTGACAGGTTAAGTGAACCATACCGTTTAATGGTTAAGTGAACCATGTCGATTACCCAAGTACCCGGTTACCCGATTAAGTGAAATACGGGCGAAGTATGTTTTCACATACCCTAGCCGTTATTTCATATCATTATCTATGGAGAAAAGGGGGGGGGGGGGGGG
>JAVDBV010069191.1:0-13702 GCA_032619315.1 Piper longum
ATAACATCCAACAAGATACGCCTTTCCCATGTCAAAAAATTATTTCCATTGAGCATTTCTATATTGCTCAATTCAGTTGTTGTTTCCATTGACACCATACTCAAAACATTACTCGGAGGTAAAAAGATAAAAAATAATTAATAAATATTAAAATATTCCAAAAATTACAAAAAAATAAAACTATAATTGGTTATTGTTAATTACTTAGTAACAAAGTAAGTTGGTGGAAAAAATATACCCTTTGGCTTAGATAGACATTAGCACATCCATTGAGGGTAGTTTCATAATTTTTTTACCTTACAAACTACCTCACAAATATTATTATTATTATTATTATTATTATTATTATTATTATCATTATTATTAATTTCAACAATAATTACAACAACACGACCAACAAATAATAGTTCAAGAAAAAATTTGGAATATTAATATTTATCAATTATAAATTATTATATATATATATATATCTGCGAAACCATAATTTCTAAACATGAAGCCCCCAAATTAATTGCTCTGATACCATTGCTGGAATTTCTCCTTACAGATATGAAGTATAAAGCACTGAAACAGAAATGATCAGTAGAGATTAAAATATGAACTTTCGACAGAGCTATTACATCTTTAACAAACCCAACTTAATTATCAAAATAGATACAAGCTATACCATTGAACTAATAACGGGAACATTGCTCAATACCCTATGCAGTAATATTGAATGAGAAAAAAGTACATCAAGATGAGAAATTAAGTACCACTACAACAAAACTTATGCATGTAGCAGAGCCTACACGTAGTAAATATATAGAAATATTATGCCATATAGAATAAATAAAATGGTCAACCAATACAACTTATAAATACAATAAAGATGACAAAGATGATAAAGGCAACTTAACTTGAGCGAAAGCTAACTACAAACATTTATTATAGATAGTTAGATCCCGATAAACCTTATGGCCTTTTAAAGATCACAAAAGTAGACATGTAAAGCAGAAACAAATTAAGCACTTATGTAATAAGCAAGTAAGCACAAATATAAGTAAGCAAGGCAAATAAAGAATATGAACCAAAGCAAGAATGTGTTTGAATGAGGCACAACAAATTTTATTCCAAATTACTACTTGTGCTTGTAAATAATTGAAATCATAAAAGTAGAGAGATGGTCTATAACTCTAGAATACTTAGCTCCCAATAGCGATCATGTGAAACATGAGGGAGTTAAACAAATGAGCAAACCAAGTGAATGCAAATAAAAGAATAACACACAAGTAAGAAGGAAAAGAGAAAAGACACGAACAATTTTTTAAAGGGGCTCAACTCCTCTCTTAAAGATCACCAAATTCTTTGACAAGTAGGTTTAGTAGTTTCCCTAGGCAAACAAACTTGTAACCTTACAAGCAACCAAGCTAGGCTTCCTTCACAAACACCCCTCAAGTGCCAATAAATAATGCACTCCAAACACACTTGGAGCCTCCAACAAACCTTCATTCATAAGCACCAAATGCTAAGGATCCAACCCCACCAAAGCTCCAAACACACTTTAAGCTTTACAATCTTGAAGCTACACCTTTGCCAAGTACCTTCTTTATTCAAGCAAAATGCTTCCACACACACACTCGCACACCTTGCGTGGTTTACAACTTGCTCAAACATACTTGAGCTGACCCCTCTTAAAGAGAGCTCTCTTTGGTACAATCAAGTCACCTAGAATACAAGCTAATAGGTAAAGACTTTCTAAACATAGCTTGTTCTTCAAATTTTGATCCAAGGAAATCTAGAGTTAACAATGATGGTGTCCAAAACACAAACCCCAAGGCCCTATTTATAGGTTTTTCAAACCTCTCCTAAAACAGTAATCGCTAGGATTTGAACCTCTGGTTTTTTCTTTCTTCAAAGGTTAGTTTTGGTAACTATTCCATAACGATTGGCTACCAAATAATCAACCAAACTCCAGCCAAGATCCTACTTAAAACTAGCCATGTTAGCTTCAACTATCGAATCAATGACCGAATCCTTGCCAACGTTTCCTTAACTTCCGATTCCATGTGCCATGTCAACCCTTGGGTTTCCAAACCCGTCTTCTACTACCAAACCCTAAATTGAAGCCTAGCCAAAGTCCTCCTTTTCACTACACACGTTATCCCATGGTTCCTCCTTGCACTTCGATTGTCGAATTCTAAGTTGAAGGTCTGTCTAACTTTTGACACTTTATAGCTTTTTGTAAATCTTCATACTGCCAAACCCTGACCGAAGGGTATCCAAAGTATATTACTGCATGGCTTCTCACCAAGCCCTAGGTCTTCGATAGCCAAACCATTGACTGAAGATTAGTCGTAGGTGCTAGATGGTGCTCCATGTGCTCCTCGAAGGTGGCCGTATTGGGGGTAAGATGTTTTTTTCCTCATGTGGTGGTGCCAGTGCTTCTTCCTCATCATCCTCAAACTCTATTTCAGGGAGCCAGTCAAAGTCATCCTCGGCTTTGGGACGTCCCTCGCTTGAGGTGGATGCACTATCAATCTTCCTCTTCTCTTCCTCAAGTTTAACTTGTTGTAGATGGGCATTATAATGCACAGTCTTGAAAGGAAGGGTGGATGAGGTCTTTGGTTTCATGTCCGAGTAAGCACAAAAGGAGAGAACTGCAATGAGTCTTCCGTAAGGCAAACAAGCTCTCTTTTGGATCTTAAACCTCTGCATGTAGTTGAGGATGAGGGATGACACGTTGATTTTTCAACCGGAAATGATCCTCCAAACTGTGAAGATGACATAAAAGGAGAGTTCACTATAATGGCTAACTTGAATAAGTCGTTCCCACTACTTACAAAAATACAAATGCCATTTTAGTGAGATCCTGAGTTCTCATGGGGTTGGTGAGGATAGTTCTCACATTGACCACAGCTCCATTCAATTATTCTCGTCTCACAAACTTAGTCACACGATGCTCCAATTGCACATTGTCGAAGTAGGTCTTGTCACCATCATCTTGAACTCCCAAGAGTTGTGCAATATGCCTCGACCTCAAGTGGAAGTCTTGCTTGTTCACATTAGCCATGTAGTATCCTTCATTAACCTTTACCAAAGTATAGTAGAATTTTCTTATTTGAGGGAGTGCAACCATATTCACCGATGTGGACATGAAAGCAATTTACCAACTTTGTGCTTGCTCAAGACCTTGAAATCCTCCGAAGTGATTGTTCAAGTCTTCTACATCCAAATGATTCTCATACACTATCACTCTTCTAAAATCATCTTTCTTCAACTCCTTCCAATGAAGAACTTGGCTCCCTTGGAATCTCTACTTCCCTCTTGGACCTTTGGGAAGGTTCCTCTCCAAAGCTCCCAGCCATGAGCACTAGCAATGGCATAATCAACCATAGGAGAGCCATTTATAAAAGCAGCTCTGAAGTGGTTTGGTTACCAATTGTCTAACTAAATGTCAACTGGTCATGCTTGAGGACTAAACTATCTATGGCAGTCAAACGATAATCTGCAATGACTTCCAGATGGTTAACAAGGGTCAAGGAAGGTTAGGAGAGCTTTGACGCCAATGGCTTGAGTGGTAGAGGCAGAAGAGTGATTGGAAATCGATCAAGAACAACCAAATGATTCTTGCAACACCTTCGGTGAGCCGAAGGAGATCGGCGGCAAGAACGGAACAGTTCTCAGTCAAAGGCTAGTTGTGGTGGCTCAATGGTGACACCAACAGAGCAAAGGATGGCCATTTGTCTGCAATGTTCAGCAATAGTGGTCCTGAGTTTCGTTAGGGTTAGGGATTTAATCAATTCAACTTTTCCCAATTCGTTTGGTCATTGAACGACTAACCGATCATCAACCAAACTCCGATGTATAAATAATATTTATTTCCCGAGTTTGGTCAACTGAACCCATAATCGATCACTAACTAACATGGGGAACCATGACTTGAGCAAAAACGTGTTGAGGCTAAGATTTTATGATCATCATCTAGGGCTCTCAAAGTATTACAAAAATACCTTGGAAAGCCCAAGGACTTAGGTTGGATCATATTACATGAACAAGCTTATGGAATCAAAGGGAAGGACTTCAAAGTTCAAGATGTTCAAGGATAATCAAAGAGAAAGACTTCAAGATTATAAGAGGGAAAAGCTTAAAGATGAAGAAGTTTGATAGTTATGTGGTTTTAATGTTGATTTGGTGAAAAACATCATGTAAACTTAACCATAAGGAAGCCTTTTTACAATCCACAAACCTTTGGACTTGTCTCGATCAATATTAGAGACTATCCAAATTCCTCACTTCCAAAAGGTATAACTATTAGCCCAAAACTAGTTTAGTTATGAAACTTTTTAGAGTGATATAGTATGCCTCAATAATCACTCAAATTGGAGTTTTCTACTATGAGTTATGGTTTTCTAATGTTTGTAGAAAATTTTGGTAGCTATTCGGCATCCTATCCGTTCAACAACATCCCAACTTGAAATAATCATCTCTCAAGTTACTTAGAGTTAGCTGAAATTTGGAGGGAACATAGGTGGCATTCTGAAGTTTACTCAAATAAAAGAATCACTCAATTCGGAACTGTACAAACCGAGATATGAGCTTCAAAAGTTTAGCTAAAAACCATTATTCAGCAGACCTTTAGTCAATCGCCTAGCAACCAAACCATCAATCAAGCTCTGATCGAAGGTGCACAAAACTAGCCATTGAAAAAAGAAAACTTGAGATTTAAAAGGCATAACAACTAGTTTTCATTCCTATGAAGTTCTTAGTTATAAATAGAACCTTGAGAGAGTATTAGACATACCTTAGATGATGAAGAACTCCTAGACTCCCTTAGTATAAATTAGGACGTTAAATATTGTGTTAGGAGTAACTTTACCTATTAGCTTGTATTCCTAGGTATTTGTTGTGTAAACCAAGGAGAGATCGTGATCATGTGAGGTTGCTCAAGTGTGTTTGAACTATTGTAAACTCCCTAGGTATGGGGAGTGTGTCTGAGCATTTTGCCTAGAGGAGCCATGTGTTTGGAGAGAAGAAACTCTCTTAGTTTAAGGTGTGAGCTTGTGAAGGGAGGTGTAGCTTCGAAGTGTGGTTACTTCAAGGTTGTTTGGAGCTTATTGAAAGACTCTTTGGCACTTGAGAGGTGCTTCAGAAGGAAGACTTGTAGCATGCAAAGTTGTTTGAAATTGGAGTTGGAGAAAGAAGGCTTGTTTGAGGCTTCTAAGGGTTAGGAATGCAAGGCTCCTTCGCACTTGAAGGATGCTGTGAATGGCAGATTCCTTAGCACTTGGTGTTTGTAAAGGTCTTGTTGTTGCTTGTTAGTTGTCATAGTGAAGCTATGAAGACCTACTCACCCAAGGAATTTGGTAGGCTAGAAGAGAGAGCGCTAGTTGGGAACCTCTCTAAAAATTGTTTGTGTCTTCCTTTTTCTTCCTCCCTTGTGTGCTTTGTCTTATTTGACTTAACTTGCTTTAGCACACTTCAGTCAACTCTCTCGTGTTTGACTTGATCCTTTTAGAGAGTTAAGTGAATCAAGCTCAAAGCCACTTAGTGAACTTACATGATTTGATCTATTTGTCAAAGTAAGTCACTTTATGACCTTGATCTTGTGTTGCCTCACATACAACCTATCTATTTGGGTTCATTATTTCGATTATTTCCAGCCTACTTGCTTAGTCACTTGTTCATTTGTGATTATCCTTTCATTGTGATTAAATCATTTTTGATATTCAATGTCATAAGTATTTGTAGTTAACTATCATACATTTTATGTCGCCTTCAAAATTTTAATTTTTCTAATTTCTATTGAGGATGTTTAGAGTGATTGGAAGAACTCTTTACTAATTATAGTTTGTCTCAAGCAAAATAGAAAATATTTAAAAAATTCTCCCAATTCACATATGTATATAAAAAAGAATTTCATGGATATTCGTACTTGTTGATATTAAATAAAACTATTCAAAAAGTGAGGGTTGTAAACCCATGTGGAAAAGTAATTTGAATTATTTTACACCCCTATTAACCTTTTTTAAAACAATTTTGAAAAACATTTGAAAGCTACACATATGCATATAATAATTATGTGGACAAGGAATGAGAAAGGAGTCTATACCTCACTTAGACCTTGTCCTATTTGGAATTCACATTGCCTTCCACTTTTAAACAAGGGTCTTCCACTTGTACCTTCATTGGATGTGTCCCTCCTTGTCACAAAAATGACAAGTTAGTGTCTTCTTCAAGTGTGGGAGGTGGTGATGTGTTGATTTGCCTTTTCTTAGGGCATGTTTAAGCTTCTCCATTCTCCTAAGTGCATGTGGAGGTTTCTTCCATTTTTTAGAGCATGCAAATGCTCCTTTCCCTTACTTGGGGGTACTAGATGCTTCTTTCTTTTGGTGTGTTCCTTTAAAGTGCTAGCCTCCTTGGTGAAGTCCTCCCTTAGAGGGACTAAAGCATTGACAAAGTTGAGAGGTTTGTTAAATTCTACTTCGTGATTATGTCCCCTGAACCCAAGCTTGCATTGAGGGCTCTTTTGTTTCAAAAATATGTGGTAAGTTGTAAGCTCCAAGCATCTTGTTGATGTCCATCTCCTTGGTAGCAAGTTATTGTTGAAGCACTTCCTTTCTTGCTTTGCAATGTGTGAGCTCCATCTCTTTGCATTTAAGCTTCTCTTCAAGGGCATTCTTTTCCTTTGTGATTGCCACAAGTTGTTCCTTAAGTTCCTTATTCCTCTTAGCCATGTAAATGGTTTCTACATAGAACTCTTCAAAAGCCCTTTCAAAACCCTCTTCTTTTTCTTCCTCTATAACAATGAAGCCCAATTCATTTATGCTGCAATCTTCACTTCATCATTTGATTCCATAGTGGCTTGGAGAACCTTCTTGCCCTTAGGATCTTGATCCCTGTCCTTTGTTGGACACTCATGCATTACATGCCCAAAACCTTTGAACTTGTAGCATTAGATCTTTCCCTTGGTGCTCTCATTCTTCTCTTTGGTTTTGAGATCCCTCTTGATCAGCTTTGAAGTAATTCCCACTCTCTTCTTGAAAAACCTCTTCAAGTTCCTAGTGAGGAGTGTTATACCTTTATATACGTCCTCATCTTCCTGTTGCACGAAAATCCCGAGAGACAAATCCTTCTTCTTCTTCTTCTTGTTGATTTCTTCTGTTTGAGACCTATAATGATGTCATTAAATCGGCTATATATAGCTATGACAGTCTCACCATCCTCCATTTTCAATACTTTATATTTGTATAGATGAGGAGGCCAATCTTAAAACTTCTTTACTTGAGATGACACCTCATGGCTAACCTTAAGTAATTTTCAAATTTCTTATGATGATTGGCAAAAAGAGACTATTTAATTTGGTTTCACTAAGAGCACACTTGCATGACCCAACCCAAAGTGCAAACCAAAGTGAAAGATCTATTAGACATTGCCACTAATAAATCAGATCTTACTCTTGTATAGGTATTAGATATGAGACTAAGTTAAGGTTATTATAATTCTCCCACTTTAGGAAATTTTGTCTAATAAATTCCTAAATTTGACCCATAGCTAGCCCTAGCTATTTCCTTCTTGGCTTGTGGCCAAGAGTCTAACCTATGTCCCTAATCCAACCCACCGTCTAATATAAAACCAGGTTGCTTCGATATCATCTGTAATTACCTGACCTAAACTATAAACTAATGGGTCTAAGCCATCTCTTAAAAAATGATTAACTAAAGTTTAAGATATATAGTTCATTTTCACTAATAAATCAGATCTTTCCCCAACCCCAATAAGTATTGAATGCAGAACTAAGTTGGGGTTATCTCCTTCTTACTCACTCCAAGTGTCCCTATTTCGTAAAGGCTCTTAGTGACCACTTAGACTAATTTTCCAAACTTCAAATCATTAGAGGATAAGAAAATAATTGTAGTAGGGTGGCCTTGTATTGGAAAACCCTTTGGTTTGCCTTCACTTGTCGTTCACTATTCCAAATTGCTACTTGTGCTTGGGAACGTCAAACCATACAAGTAGTGAGTAGCTTAGAACTTGAGAATACATAACTCTTAAAAGCGATGAAGTCAAACACAAGGGAGTTAAGTAAGTGTGCAAACCAAGTGACTGTACATGCAATAATAACACACAAAGAAGAGAAGAGAGAGGACAGAAACAAATTTGTAAAGAAATTTCTATCTAGTAATCCTCTCTTGTAGCTCACCAAGTCCTTTGGTGAGTTGGTCTTCATAGCATCACTAGGCAAACCAACTTGTAACCTTATAACCAACCAAGCTAGTCCTCATTTATAAGCTCCCATCATGTGCCAAAGAAGCTTACATTCTAAACACCCTTAGGGACTCCAACAAGCCCACCCTCACAAGCACCGAATGCTAAGGATCTTAGGTCACCAAAGCTCGAAACACCCATGAAACTTTACAGCCTTGAAGCTACACATTCTCCAAGCACCTTCTTTCCTCAAGCAAAATGCTTCCACACACACACTCCCACACACCTTGGGAGGTTTACAACCTGCTCAAACATGCTTGAAGTGACCACTCTTACAAAGAGCTCTCCTTGGTACAATCAAGTCACTAAGAATACAAGCAAATACGTAAAGCCTTTTCATTTGTTTTTCAATTTTGATCTAAGAAAGTCTAGGAATAACAATGATAGTAACAGGTCGCTAAAATGCATTCCACATGATCATATTCCACATGATCATATTCATATCTTTTTCAAGTCTCCTAAAAATAGTAGCCCTTGGGATTTCAGCCTACTATTTTTATTTTCTTCAATGGTTAGTTTTGGCAACCTTTCAATAATGATTGGTTGCCAAACAATCAATCAAACTCTAGCCAAACACCCAAACTAGCCATTTCTACTTCGGCCGCCGAATAGACGACTCTGGCCGAAGTTTCCTCAATTTCTAGTTCGTTGTGCTTCATCAACCCTAGGGTTTCCAAACCTGCCTTCTACTGCAGAGCCCTTGATCTATGCCTAGCCTAAGTCCTTTTTACTCTGCTCCACGTCACCACAAGGTTCCTCCTTGCATTTCGGATGCTAAACTCTCAATCAAAGGTTTTTTAGACTTTTGATGCTTCATGGCTATTTCAAACTCTTCATACTTCAGTTTTCGAAACCTCCATCAAAGGGTAACCGAAGTCTCTTACTGCACGACTTCTCATTGAGCCCTAGTTCTTCGGTAGCCAAACCACTGGCTTGCCTAAGATGTCCCCATCGAAGAAGTTTAATCGCTGCTCCCCGCCGTCTTTGCTGTGAACCCTTTTGTTGTTGTTACCATCTAGGCCAGCCGAGAGGAGAAAGGTTGATGACATCGACGTTGCCAATTCCTTGCTGCCGGTCAAGTGGAGAGCCGGAGTCTTACGCTGCCTCAAAGAACCACCATTGCCACTGCGACACAAGAGTCACCACCAGAGATTTGTGTTGCCGTCTAGCCAAGGAAACTACTTAGCTGCGGTGCGGATCTGCTGTTTGCTACCCCGCTTGGAGCACAGAAGTCTGAAGCCTTGTCGCAAACTCGCTGCTGGATCGCCTGAGTAAAGAGGCCCGGCCCTTTCGCTGTGAAGGCATCCAAGGAAGGCTCTGCTGTTTGGCCATGACATGATGCTGTCGGTGAAGTCCACAGACGGGAGAAAGGGAGGATCCCCCTTAACGGTGCAACATCTCCAGCAATGCCCAAGACCATTGGCTTCGAGCTCGGAGTGCCCCCGATACAACGCAATTCGGAGACAACTGCTGTCACTGTATAATAGCCAGGAAGAGGCCACTAGAATAGAGAAAAAACAGAGGATATTAAAGTACGAAATTACCGCGGAGAGTAGATTTCGGGGCCTTTTCCAACCAACGCTGGTGGTTCCCAAAACTGCCGTGGTGTCCAAAGCGAAGCCTTCGAAGTAATATTCCGGTATGGGTGGAGTTCCACCCGATTTCGTCTCTGACCTCGCCGGAAAAAAATCAAGAAATGGCCCATCGGAGAAGGAGAAAACGGGAGAAAACTGCCGCAGAGAGCTGATTTCGCGGGTGTTTTCTAACCAACGCCGGTGGTTCCGACCCGTGTCCAATGTAAATCCATTGAATCAATCAACAGTCGAGTTCTACCGGATTTCGTCACCGGTGTTGCCGGGAAAAAATCAGGAAGTGGCTGAGAAAGGAGAAAGCAGATCAGAAAATTCCCGCGGAGAGATGATTTCAAGGCTGTTTTTGATGAACACAGGCGGTTCCAAACCACAACTTCGTGTTCACAGTGAAGCCACTTAATCAATATAAAATGACAAGTCGAGTATCCCTGGAGTTTGTCGCCGCCTTCGCCGGGAAAAATCAGCAATTGGCCTACCGGAATGGGGAGAAAACAGAGGAGAAATCAGCAGCGAAGAGTTGATTTCGCGACTGTTTTCCTACCATCACGGGCAGTTCCCAACACTATCTTGGTGTCCAAACTGAATATAACGAATCAATATTTAGATTTGGGTGGAATCCTGCCGGAGTTCAATGCCGCCTTCGCCGGGAAAAAATCAGTAATTGGACCACCGGACAAGGGTATAAAACAGAGTCCATGTTGCACATTGGCATTCTCCTTAACAAAAATTACCGATTGATTCTAATACCGTCAAGAAGTCCGATTGAAGCTGTCTTCTCGGAGGTGTTGGTTGCGGCTATTGTTGGGCAGAACGCTGTGTTCTCGTCGGGATGCCATGTCATTGCCGGAGGGAAGGGAGCGCGGCACCTTGCTGAAATGTTCGCCCAGGATTTTGTTGTCCACCGATGTATCTGAAAAGACCATTACTTGGCTACGGAATGGCTTCCGAATTCTATCTTGGATGACTGCCGGAAGTTCGTCGTAGGAGTGCGCTGCCTAGTGCTGCTGCGAGCTCAACTTACTTCGCCACCGATAGCCATCACACCAAAGAGCCTAGCTGTTTCGGATAGGCTGTTTCTTCTGTTCATTATTATCATTAGGAACAGAATCAAGCGCCACCGTGGAGATGGAATTGTTGCAGAGCACCAAGAAAAGAAGAAAACAGGGAAAGTACTCGAAGGCTTGCTGCAAGTTGCTGCCTTGTAGTTGCGGATTGACTACAGGAGTCCGTTCACTGTCTTCCAACCATTGCATCATGTTGGATTCGACGTCGACCAGACACCACAATTCCGTTGTCGTCGCCGGAGAAGAGACCAACTCACGGCGGTGGGTCTACCAAGAAACAGAGGAAAGGAAATGAGATCGGGAGGAGAAGCGGGTATAACTTACCCGTTTGCCATTTATTGCCCTGCCATGCCTGTTGAACAGAATACAAATTTGGAAACTTGACCCGCTACTGTGTGTCTGGACCCGTTACTGTATACCGCTTTAATGTTGCTACCGGGCCAACCTTCTCCACTTGACCATGTCCGCGAGTGCTGCTGTGAATACCGGACAAATTCATCATTTGTAAATTGAGCTCAATTAAATTCGGATTAACCTGAATTTTAGCTGAATATTTATTTTAAGCTATTTCCATACTCCAATTGGCATGAAACTCAATGTCTAACGGATTTTCCTTATTTTGGTCATAATGGCGAAGTTGAATTTTTCATCAAAGCATTAAAAGGGTTAATTTTAATGTCTATGAGGGTTAGTTTTAAAGTCTTCAAGAGATAAATTATGTATAGAGTCAAATAATTAAAATGACAATAAATCCACCAAGTTTTGTAATTTATAAAGGAACAGAAAATTATACTGTAAAATATCTAACGGATTGTAAAATTTCCCGTATAATATTCTTGGCTTGTGATATTTTATTTTTATCACACTATTTATTTATGCGGTAAGAGCGCATCTGTAACTACCCGCCATTTTTTCACAATATTATGGGCCTAACTGGCTAGGTGTTATTCAAAAATATAACCAACTAACCCGCCCTAACAGGACCAGGTATTACTTAAATTTGAAATGATGAAAACAAAATACCATTTAAGAACATGAATTCTATTAAATTTTAAATGACTCATGTTCCATATGACAATATATAAAATAACCATCCCACAGTTTCTGGCCGTTTCCATAGCCACATTTATAACACAAGTGAATAAAAAGGAAGTCCACTCATTATCCATTCGTCACCTAAGTTGGTAGAAGAACCACCCAGTCGACTCTTAGTCTTAAGTTTCAGCTGCTAACCTGCGGAGGCAATTTTACATTAGTAATTAAAACACTAAGCCGTACAATTAAATAAAACAAGTCAATAAAAACCCTATTCATTATCTCTCATGTTATTCTCAGATTTATAGCTGTCAGGTCAATTCTGACATGTCCATTATGAGATTATGGCTTGTAAGGTCTATTCTGACAAGACCATTCAGAGTTTATGGGCTGTCAGGTCCATTCTGACATGTCCATTATGAAATTATAGCTTGTCATGTCCATTCTGACAAGACCATTCAGAGCTTATGGGCTTTCAGGTCCATTCTGATATATCTATTATGAAATTATAGTTTGTCAAGTCCATTCTGACATGACCATTCAGAGCTTATGGGCTGTCAGGTCTATTCTAACATGTCCATTCTGAGATTATGAAGGGTGCGGCCTCGTGTTGGACTGAGTCAATCCCTCGACCCTGGTTGCACTCGGTGCATGATGGTCGAATCTGGAATCAGGCCGACTAGACTGACCACAAGGGAAAATACAACATTTTAAATGATTATATGGATCTAGTTAGCTCGTACGTAAACCTACAACTGTGACCAACGATCCTAATTTGAACGGGAACATAAAATTATGTATAAGTATAAATTTGTTCGAGTAGAAATACATGCAACTACATGACTAATATATCTATCATGATTAAATTTCGATAGTATAAAACATGTCATATTCAACAAATCTAGTGAAATAATTAATTATTCATGTGACTTAATCATTTAAGTTCTACTTAATATTTAAATTAATTATCTCAATTATAATTCTCACTTAACAATTAATAAAATACTTATCAATTAATAAACAAATATTTGATTACTATTATTGGTATATTCATTAACCGATTTGTATTATCCTAATTTAAGGATATTACCATTACGATGATTATTTCATTTATTAAAGGTTAGAACTTTCTTCATTTCATTATGCTATTTAGTGATCTTTACACAATTATAATTTTATTAACCCATTTTCTACCTTACCAACTCGTTATTAAAATAATTACTTTATTTCCCTATTATTAAATTTAATATGGTAAAGGTGTAATCTTTATTTTATTAATCATTTATAACCATCCGATTTAATTTAATCACTTGTAATAAGCGATTAATCGTCGACTGTTTATCATGACCATATTTTTTTTTATTATTTAATGTGATTTCCTATAATAATTTAATAGTTTAGCCTTTTTAACCCGTAACCCATTAGAATAATTATTTTTAAAGATTTATTACGAGTTGATATTATTTTTAACTTAAATTGTAACGAGTCAAGTGTAAATTACAAGTTTGCCACCCTCTTCTTCTTCTTCTTCTCCGTCGACCCTTCTCTTCTCCTAACACTAGCAACTGCCATTCGCCTTTGGCCGCCAACAATCGTCTCCGCCCAGCTCCCCTGTGTCATCGCCGTTTCGCCCCGACCAGTCCTGGCCACCATCTAGCCGTCGTGACGCTGTTATCTTCCTAATTTCAATGATTCCACCACCCCTAGCAACGCGCTCGCGTCGCCAATTCCACCGCTGGCGAGTGTCGCTGGCCCGATTGGGTG
>JAVDBV010069193.1:0-32365 GCA_032619315.1 Piper longum
GGTTGGTATGTCATCCACGTAGTGACATGTTAGGGTTCAGTACATTCATTCATGCATAACGATCAATATCTTCCATCTTGAGACGCCGAGAGTAGATCCACCCGGGACCCGTAACAGTTCGGTTCGGTTTGGTTCGGTTCAGCCGAATTCGGGGTGTTACAATACTAATTTACCATATTTTATATAATTGAAATATTTTATAGTTTGCGAGTGAAAATTTATTTTTAATAATTATACTTTTTAATCTACCTAACATTTTTAGTTTAAATATATTAAGCCATAAAAATTTAATCAAATATTAACCATTTAGCATACGACAAGACAATGAAAACTCGATTATAAAAAACTCTTATAAATCGGTTAATAGGTCTATTATAATAAAAATTTCTTAAACATTAAATAACCACAATAAATATTATTAACAGAATTTAAAGCCAACTAGTGTCCATGGTTTAAAAATTTAAAATTTAGAGTTGACTCGAAATTGACCCGAAGTCATTTATATTAAAATTTTAATTATATAAATAAATAATTTTATGAAATTAGTATATATTATTTTTTTAAAGCTTGAAATTGATAAATATATAATTTATATTACTTCAAAATATTAATTTAATTGATCTATAATAAAATTAATATACTTTTATAAATTTTATAATTTAAATAGAAGACTCAATTATAAAATGAATCAGTATTGAGTTATTAATAGAGTTTAAATTGGTTAGCTGCGGAATAGAGTAGACTTAAGGAATTTAATAAGTTAAAAAAAATTAAATTATGTGTCAGAACTGACCCGAAATTGATCGGCCAGTCGATTCGGCGACTCAAACCGGCTGTTGTTAGGGCCAGAACAGGCTAGGCTAAGCCCAGAGTATCCAAGACCCGCTTGAAACACAGAATTCAAAAAAAGAAATGGAAGTAATCTGTCTCTTCCCCGACGGACGGGCCTTCTTTTTCTACTCCCCATACCAGCCTGGCCTAGTAGCCCTTCACACTTCCCCATCACCCTTCCTCCTCTTTCTCTCTTCTCTCCCTCCTTCCCAACCCACCTCCCAATGTCCAATACCAATCCCCCAACACGAGCATCTACACATTACATAACACACTTTCACACTTTGTGGAGAAAAACTAAAGAAAATAAAAAAAACATTAACACACTTAATCCTTGTCGTGTAATGGAAGGGTGGAGCTCAGTTACTTGGAATGCCAAAGAGTCTCGTGTCGATAGACTGCTGTTCTGTATCGCGATACGGACCGATATGATTTACTAAATATTGATACGATATGCTTTTGATACGACCGTACACTTGAAAAAAAAAATTTTAATTTTTTTAACAATTTTAAGGATTTATAAAATTGAAATTATTCATTTATACTCCAAATATGATCAAATTTATCACTTACACAGGTTTTATATCTAAGAAAATATTATGATTTTATCATTTTTTTATAATTTATAGTAAAAAATAAAAAATAAAAAGAATATTCCTCTTTCATTTATTTTTTTATTTTTTATTTTTATTTCACTCTTAGCTCCTTTTATCATTTATACATCTATATCTTTTTAATTTTGTAAAGCATAAAATAGTTTTTTTTCAAAAAATCCTACTTTTAATTTTATTTTGGATATAATTAGTTCTTTTTAATTATCTTAGTACAATAAAAATAATGTTTACTATCATGGATTTAACAAAATGATTATAATAATGTAAATCTAATTGTTATCATGTTTATTTATAAATTAATTTTACTTTTGGATGTGAGATGTCTAGTTATTTTTATTTCATTTATCAATTATATAAAATTTAAACTTATTAGCTATTAAAGTTTACATTAAAAATTTGAATTAAAGAAATATTTTATTTAATATTTTAATAAATATTATATACGTATATAATTAATCCATTACGTAATAAGTTTCAAATTTTTAAAGATCTGTATGTATCAACTGTCCGACACTGCAGACTTGCTTGTGTCATCTTCACATCACAACGCATCACCGAATATCATCCATTTCTTTTCCGATTTCAGTTTATATTTTTATTTAATTGTTTAATATGATATTTTTAAAACTAGTTTTTTTTAAAAAAAGTGATAATATGTTACAAAACTCGAGAGCAGTTCAATGGTAATTTTAAAATTTCAATCATTAATAAATATTATCAATTATATATCTTAATGTTGATCGGATCTTATAGACAACTAAAGGGATTATAATTTTTTTAAATATAATATTTTAACTGATTTTTAATTAAATATTGATCATAAAAAAGAAATTTAATGTTTTATAAAATATTTTATTTTTTTAATATTTGATTAAACCAAATTCAAACTAATCCAATCAAATTTACATTATATATTTTTTAAATCGGGTATAATACACTAAAATATGATACCTCATATAATATTAAAAACTTTGCATAAAACACTTGTTGGATAATAATATAAGAGTATACAACTAAGAAGTTGCAAAGCCTTCATTGTGTGATGTGTGATAAACACCATTCACAACACATTTATTTATCTTTGTTGGGTAGCAGTAGAAGTGTAGAACTAGCTTGGAGGAAAGCCTCCATGGCTTCCCTTCTCGTCTTCTTCCTCCCCCTCGCACTTGCACTGCTCTTCTCCTTCACGCCAAGCCCTGTTCTGGGCAATGGCGAGCTCACTGCTCTTCTTGCCATCAAGTCCTCACTCGACCCAGATGGCCACTTCCTTGCCTCCTGGTCGGCCAATGGCGACCACTGTGGAGGGTCCTTTGAAGGTGTGGCCTGCAACCGGCATGGGATGGTGGCTAACATCTCCCTACAGGGTAAGGGCCTCACTGGCCGCTTGTCTCCTGCCGTTTCCCAGCTCAGCTCCCTGTCTGGCCTCTACCTGCATTATAACTCCATCAGTGGTGACATACCCAAAGAGATTTCTGAGCTTACTGAGCTCAGTGATTTGTATCTTAACATGAACAACCTTTCTGGAGGGATTCCTGCGGAGATTGGGAGCATGGTTTCTCTGCAAGGTAGCTGGGAGTGTAAAAATCGTATCTTTTCGTATGAACATTGCTGCCTTGATCTGTAGCAAGCTTTTCTTTTTAAAAAAAAAAAAACTTTGTTTTCGTTTTCATTTTGCTCTCTTTGAGGCTACTCTCCTCTTTGCTTGCTGTCGCATTTATCAATCGTAGGCAAGATAATTTTTTTCACGTTCAACATTGTTCTACTGGTGCCCTTCTATTTTGCTGTGGATTGCTTCGAATATTTTATGAAGATTTTGAGTGTTTCGTTCGAGTTCTTGAAGTTTGATGACCTGCATTTACAATTTTCGCATAAAAGCTTCAAATGACATCTTTGACAAGCATTTGGAGAAGTTATAGATTAGCGTTCACTTTTGAAAAAAAGGTTCTTTTCTGTTGGCAAAATGCACTTATGGTTTCTCATTAATCTCCTCCTTGTTTACTGTTCCCAGTTTTGCAGCTATCTTACAACCAGCTGACCGGAAGTATTCCTACCCAACTTGGAAAATTACAGAAGCTAAGTGTTCTTGCACTTCAATCTAACCAGTTAACTGGGGCAATTCCAGCAAGTCTTGGAGGTTTGAACATGTTGACAAGGATGGATTTGAGCTATAATCAGCTATTCGGCTCCATTCCTAAGAAGATAGCTGATATACCCCTCCTAGAATTCCTAGATGTTACCAACAACACCCTCTCCGGCAATGTTCCTCCAGGTAGAGTTTCTCAGATTTTGTTTATTGGTTGCATTAATTTGTTTCTCTGGTAAGATAGACTTGTGGAGGTGCCCACAATATTTTGGTCAAACCGTTTGGAGAATAAAAACAACCCTTTTTTGAAGTCTAGAATAATTGCCGGTTAATTTAAAATTTACAATATATAATCGATTTATACTTTTTAAAATTATTTGACTCATAATATTTGTATTCATTAACATAAATACCCTTAATTTAACTTCAAATTCTTACATTTTATATCATGAATGCTATTTCATTTTTTTGAAAAAAATTATTCATAATAAAAATATATTAGATAAAATAAAAGTTTTAATTTCTAATAAAATATACCAATTTCAAATTCAAATTTTAAACACCCAAAAATATTTTTTTTATTTTATTATTGATGGTCCAAAATTCAATAAATTAATATTTTCACTTTTTAGCTCATCAATAATATAATTTTAGAGCCTTTATCATATATTAGTCATTTTTTATTTTTATATATAAAGTTAGGAAAAAGTATAACTTTTATCCATTATCTATTTTAGTTTTAATAAAAATAAATTTTATGAATATTTTGTCGACATTTGGTCAGAATTGATATAAAAATTTTATAAGTGGTTGTATGTTATACAATTTTGTACACTTTTATTTTTGAAAGAAAACTTTGAAATCTAGTTATTTATGATATTTATTTAAACACTTGTTTAAGAGCATAGTCATGGAAAATGGCTAAATTTTTTGGGTGAATGGGAGGTCAGATCTCATGCTTCCATTCAAATTTGAAGACTCATTTTTATTGTCTAAGATACTGTATTTATGAGGTGATCTGATATTCGTACGACCAATATTTACTACCTCTTTATCCTCTGAATGAAATTTGCATTGAATGCTGTCTTCTGATTTCCTGCAACTCAGTTATGAACAAGACATTGTTACCAGAGTGAGTGATGAACAATGCTCTGGTCACTGAATAATTTTCTATTCTTGTTTTGTGGATGAAGCTCTGAATCGACTGAACCATGGATTTGTATATGGAAACAACACTGGCTTATGTGGGGTAGGCTTCAAAGCATTGAGAGAATGTAAACCATCTGATCAGCTCAATCCCAACCAACCTGAACCCTTTGGTGCTGATGCAAAAATCATTCCGGAGTCTGCAAATGTTAAGCTGCATTGCGAGAAAAGCAACTGCCCAAATTCTGCTAAATCTCCGGCTGTGGCTCTCACTCTTGGGATCATAGCTTTATTGGTTGGAGTGTTAATTTGTGGGCTGTTTGCATTTTCTTGTTATCGGCGTAGGAAGCAAAAGATTGGAAGTACATCTGAGCACACTGATAGCCGGCTTAGCACTGACCAACCAAAAGATGTTTACCACAAGAGCGGCTTGCCACTTGCTAATGTGGAGTATTCGAATGGTTGGGATCCATTGGCGGATGATAGAAATGGGTTATCTCAGGAGGTTCTCCAAGCTCTCCGGTTTAATCTCGAGGAGGTGGAGTCGGCAACCCAGTACTTCTCTGAGGTGAATTTGTTGGGGAAGAGCAATCATGCAGCAACTTATAAAGGAATGTTGAGAGATGGTTCTTTTGTTGTTGTGAAAAGATTTAGCAAAACCAGTTGCAAATCAGAGGAGGTGGAATTCCTGAAAGGGCTCAAGATCCTTATTTCATTGCAGCACGAAAACCTTGTTAGGCTTAAGGGTTTTTGCTGCTCTAAAGCTAGAGGTGAATGTTTTCTTGTATATGATTTTGTTGTTAATGGAAGTTTGCTGCAATATCTTGATTCTAGAGATGGAAGTGGGAGAGTTCTTAATTGGTCTACCAGAGTATCAATCATTCACGGCATTGCCAAAGGTATATTAATCTTCATTTCTCTTCTTCATCAATGCTTGTGCATTTCCGGTCCTCAAAAAGTTACCATTTCTGCTCTCATAAATTCTAGATTATGGTCTATATCACCAACCTGTTTTTGGGATAAGGTGGAAGAGGAAGTATTTTATTTTTCTGGTATCTATAATGTTATTTCATATGTCACATTATTGTAGACAATTTTTGTTAATGTTTGTTGTTCTTCAATCAGGTGTTCGATATCTACATGCCAGCAACTCTAGCAGGCCTTCACTTGTTCATCAGAACATCTCAGCTCAGAAGATCCTCTTGGATAAGCATTTCAAACCATTGCTTTCAGACTCTGGCTTCCACAAGCTCTTGGCCAACGATGCAATCTTTTCTATTATTAAATCTAGTGCTGCCATGGGGTACTTAGCACCGGAATATACAACTATCGGTAGGTTCACGGAGAAGAGTGACATCTATACATTCGGAGTAGTTATTCTCCAAATTCTGAGTGGGAAAACTAGGATTACCTCCTGGTTGCGACCAAGTGCGGAGTGTGTCAAAGTAGATGAGCTGATTGATGATAACCTTCACGGTAAATTCTCCGAGTATGAAGCTGAGATTTTGGTCAAGATTGGATCTCAATGCACTAGTGAAATTCCATGCCAGAGACCATCTATGGAAGTGTTGATGGCAGAACTTGGCAAGTGTGACAGTAGCAACACATGATGAATTGCTGATCTTTTGTACTAAAAACCTTATGTCGCTTATGTTTCTTGACTTGAATACCTTGTTTTCTTGGAAATGCTGACACTGTGCTCCTAACCACTGTGCTCATCATTTTCATTTAACAAGTCCTTTTCATTTGAACCCTCATTACATGAGGATGTTTAGCAAGATTACACTAGGTTCTGTTTCTGTGTTTGTTCTTATTTTCTTTATCGATTTCTCTATGTTTGATTCTTATCATGCTCACCTTTTTATCTAATTTTCCCTCCATGATTCTCAATGAACCAATCATTTTCACTTTGTGCATAAAAAATGCTAGCTGTATATAAACTATAAAAGAGCAATCGGACGAAAATATATAATATTGTGGCAATCGTGAACATTTCAAGCTGTCATTTCAAGTTCTGTTATTTTGGGTTTTTCAAAAACAAAGTGTTTTTATTGTAATTTGTAATTAGGCAAGGTGTATTTATCTCGGATAAATTTTAATTTTATATATAAATTTATGTTGAATAATAAGATAAAATATAATAATTTAATATTTTAAATATTTAAATATAGACTATAATTTTTTTTATATACATCTTATTTAAATAAAAAAATAAATTATAATTATTTATTAATTTTCAAAGTTAGAAGGTGAGGTTGCTCGAAGTCGAACCCGTGCATTTTTCTCGAGGTATTTTTATTTTTTATTTTTTAAAAGTTACAATTATTGAGATTTAAACTTGTGGCTTTTTGTGGAAAGAATTTTTAATTTATTTAAAAAAAATTTCTTTTATTGTGATTGAAAAAAATTAATTTGAGGTTGATATTGAATTCCTTTTTTATTAATAAAAATAAATTGTGTCTGAGTTTACAGAAAACTTATATTTCCAGCAACCCAAAAAAAAAATTAAACAAAATAAAAGAAAAAGAGACCATTTCAGCTGTCAATGTTTGTCTGCAAGTAGAAGAAATTAAAAGCATATGATACCTATAATCCGTGCACAAGTAACAGCTTTAAGATTTGGCCGTATGCTTGTCCACTGATTGCTACTCTTCTCTGTATGTTCCTTCCAAGGGGAAGCAACCACAACGTGAGACAAGATTGTGAAACCTCCATAGGAGGGGGGACCCTGCAATCAATCAACGCATACCTCGCCGGCAAGAATGTGTTTGTTCCCGTCCAAGAAGAGATCACACTATCCAAAATTCCTGCAAACTTGGAAAGCAATTTGGTCACATCCTTCATGAGCCAGCCAACCCAATAAACGATCAACTCTAAATCCGAGCTCTGACTAAAATGAGATATTTGGCCAATCAAAATACAGCAATAAATTCAGATAATTATAATGTATCTCCTCATTCGACAAGAATTCATTTCAAAAATTGAATCTTCTATCTCTAACATAAAAGTTGCAAGTCTTCCATAAGAAAGGATGTAAATGGCTCGATTACAATAAGTTCTACAGTATTAACTATAATATTTAGTATTTTGAAGTTTTTTAACATAACCAAACCATTAATTAAATTTACAAAGTTCTCGTAACCAAGTTATCACCATTTGTGGTCGATTAAACGACTAATACATAATTAAATTTCTATTGATTTATATATCATAAACCCAACAATATTAATTTGGTTAAAAATTACAATTATCTAAAATACTATTTTACTCACAAAATGTAAAATTTTCTAATCGTCCAAATTTTAGCAATCTAATATTACATATTAAGAAACAAGTTGTAACGGCCCGCCTGTTACCTAAAAATATAAAAGATATAAAAAATAAAAATGTAATCACATGCATCATAATATACCAAACAATTATGCTTGAGGTATAATGTAACGAAAATGATTAAAAAGAAATTCAAATATCTCTAATAAATTTTTTAATCATAAAATAAATCATACTATATTAAATATAACATGCAATAATAACATAAGATAAACTAACTACGTAAAAGCAAGTTCCACAGCCTCCAAATCGTTTCACATAGTTATAATTATAACTCAATATATATAAAGAAGAAGACTAATTTTCCAACCTCGATTGGTAAAGGAACCACCAACCACACCATTAACCACCAGTTTGAAGTTACTCACCTATGGTCAACAAATTACATTAGTGATAAAATAGTTAAGTCGTATAATTACATGAAACTAGTTAATATATTCTATATCATTATTTATCAAGTCCTTAGTAATTATGAGCTTATGCCAAACTCTAATTATGCTTTCTCTTTGAAATTAAAAGGGATTTTCCTCTATATCTAACATAATGCATGAAAGAATCTTTGAACAACCGCAAAGCCTTCTAAAAATCATTACAAAGCGCTAGTTCAAGATGTTCTATTTTCCAGTTGCAATCTCATGTATGCACATATACTATGTGGGTTGTGGCCCATGACTTGTAGCTACTGATATTTATCATTAACCCACCCTCTCAATATCACAAGTACATAATGAGTCATTTTGTACTATTGTGCTCTGTCTTTCAAATAATTTTAAAGGTGTGGCTCCATGTCAGACTAAGTAAATTCCTTGCGCTCGGCACATGATAGTCAAATCTGAACTCAAGCTGACTAAGGCTACTAAAAAGAAATATACAATATTTTAGCAAATTATATGGACCTCAAATCACAACACATATGAACCAACGCGTGGTTAGTAAAGCAAACTCTAGTCTAAGGAAACAACTAGATTAAATCCTACTCAATTACATTTGAATGAATGCCATGAATGTGACATAAAATAATATCACACACCAAGAAAAAATAATGCATTTATAAAAGTTAATTAATAATTAATTTATCAATCTATAAATTAATAATTAATCATATATAATAGCAAGCAAAATATTAAAACGGATAAACCAATGATAATTCCTCAAATAAATAAAATACACTAATATGTAAGCTATCTATATTCTAACTCATGAATTAATAATCTAATTTATGTCTCATCTACCATATACAATAGTTAGAATTGTAAGTCACATGTTGACTTATTAATTTGGTGAAAAATAAATAAAATAATTTATACATTTACTAAAATTAATTTATCATTTGCATAGAAAAGAATAATTATAAGTTGAAAAATTAGTAGGATACAAAACTAATGCCTTATTTATTAAATAAAATTTTAAAAGTTTAATACCTATATAATGGTTGTACTATATATATAATATAATATAATGGAACAGCTAATATCACAATAATTAATTTAAATATTATATTTAATGAATTATTATATTATTTCAAAATAAACCTTTTTTTCTAAATTTATAACGTTAATACTAATATAAATAGTTTAAAATCAAGAAGAGAAATATTAATTGGTTAATTAATTGCAAACCTGAATCAGTCATTACCAATTTACTTAATTAGGCATGCACCTAACATAATTCTCTCTTGTATATATTCATAATAATCTACATAAAATATAAACCAAACCATACAAACTAATTTGTTAATTTATTTTTAATTTTTATCATGAAGATTTAGAAGTCAATAAGCCAAAATGATGGCAAGTAATAATTAATTATATTATAATTATATATTACCACTTTATCAAATATAAATGTAATAAATAAATGAGATTACTATAGTCAATATTCAATATAATACCAATATTAATTTACATACAACACGAATCATGAAATCTTAAAAAGAAAAATAACGATCTCAACTAATAATTACAATTAAAAAAGAACAAGAAACAATCAGGTGATATGCAAGAAGAAACAAAAAAGGAAGAAAATAAATAAATAAGTATGAAAGAAAAAAAAAATAAAGAGAGTACCGATGAGAAAGAAAAAAAGTAGGTGGGGAGAAGAACAACGCTAACGATGGCCTACCTAGCATCTAAACTTCTTCCCACAATTCTCTCTATTTAGAGATTGAGGGTGATATAGGATAACCATAACAACCATAAAATCTATTATAATCTACAAAATTGATGCTTAAAAGATTCTTATCGTAACTAAAATATCCACTAAATTCTAATAATAAATTCTACCCCGTCCCTCATCTAAAAGAAAATTATTATTATATTTATTATTATTATTTCCTAATTTTTACATAAGTAAATAAATAATATCAATTAGGTAAATTTATCAAAGTGATACTTTGACAATTTAATATTGAGGTAGAAAAAAATTTTATACTTATATATAAATGTTCGGGCGCGGGATTGTCCACCCCCGCGAACCGCAGTCCTTGTGATTTGATCCAGATTTGAAGGATTCAATGAGACCGAGGCACCCTTGCCGCACAAAGAGATAGTGCGATAATATAAAATAATGCAAATGATGTCAAAAGCACCAAAATGACACATAGAAAATTTTTACATGGTTCCTTAGGGTTCAACTTTCACGATGATATTGATACTCACAATTCACTATTTTCTTTGAATATTACAAACTACAAGGCTTAGTGGGATTTTTACCACTTTAATTCCTTAACTCTATATACCCAACTCAACCACCTTGATGGAGAAAATCTATTGTAGATCCTCAATCCAATTGTAGTTGGCGAATATATCTTGAGCTGAAGTTTAAGTTGATCCAAATTAAATCGAGACCGGTCCTAAGATGAACTTGTCTGATGGACATGCACGGGCTGAATTACGGACAGCACTTCGGGCGCAATCAGTTACACCTATAATCCTTAAAGCGAACAGCTTGTTCAATTTTGTATTTTATCCAACCAGTAATGGGTGGGTGAGCCCAAACCCACTTATAATCATGTCTTCTTCCATGCTTCCTCCACCAGCAAACTCTCTTCGGCTCTACAACAATTCCTTTTCCATAATGGCACTTGGTTTTCCTCTTGACAATAAGAAGAAGTAGCAACATATCCACAACAACAAGTTTAAACTTAACAACATCATGCTCGGGCATCTTTGACAGTAGCTACTTAACTTTTTACTGATAGCAACTCCTTCCCTTTGCGATTTTTTTCTGACGGCTATAGTGACAAACTTTGGCAAAACTCAGTTTGGGTTTCGAGACCACTTCTCTGTCTTCACGTTGGTCACCAATTTGGGGTCGGAAAAAACTGGCATTGATCGAAAAATATCCTTGAATCCTGATGTCCACTGCTGTTTTCTGCTATGTTCCTGTCCTTTTTCCTTATCCGTTGAGTCACGTACTGAATTTTTTCCGGAGGCTGTAGCAACGGAATCCGGTAGTAATCGACTCAGACTTGTAAACCACCTTGCTAACTTCACTTTGGTCACCGTCTTGGAGCCGGGAACGACCGGCGTTAGTGGGAAAATAATCCACAAATTCTGATCTCCGCTGCTATTTTCTACTCCTATTTTTTATCAGATGGGCTACTATCCGAATTTTCTCCGACGACTACAGTGACTAACCTTGGTGAAACTCACTTTGAGTTTTTAGACCACTCCTCTGTCTTCGCATTCGTCACCGTCTTGGAGCCGGTAACGACCGGCGTTGGTTGAAAAACATCCGCGAATCCTGTTCTCCGCCGCTATTTTCTGCTCCTGTTCCTGATCAGATAGGCTACTTTCCGAATTTTCTCCGGTGACTACAGTGATGAACCTTGGCGAAACTCAGTTTGGGTTTCTAGACCACTCCTTCGTCTTCACATTGGTCACCGTCTTGGAGCCAAGAATGACCGGCGTTGGTCGAAAAATATCCGTGAATCCTGATCTCCGCTGCTGTTTTCTACTCCTGTTCCTGATCAGATGGGCTACTTTTCGAATATTCTCCGGAGGCTACAGTGACGAACCTTAGCAAAACTCAGTTTGCGTTTCTAAACCACTCCACCGTCTTCGCATTGGTCACCGTCTTGGAGCCAGGAACGACCGGCGTTAGTCTGAATATATCCGCGAATCCTGATCTCCGCTGCTATTTTCTACTCCTGTTCCTGATCAGATGAGCTACTTTCCGAATTTTCTTCGGCGACTACAGTGACGAACCTTGGTGAAACTCAGATTGGGTTTCTAGACCACTACTCTGTCTTCGCATTGGTCACCGTCTTGGAGCTGGTAACGACCGGCGTTGGTCGAAAAATATCCACGAATCCTGATATCCACTGCTGCTTTCTGCTCCTGTTCCTGATTAGAAAGGCTACTTTCCGAATTTTCTCCGGCGACTACAGTGACAAACCTTGGTGAAACTCAGTTTGGGTTTCTAGACCACTCCTCCGTCTTCGCATTGGTCACCGTCTTGGAGCCAGGAATGACCGGCGTTGGTCGGAATATATCCACGAATCCTGATCTCCGCTGCTGTTTTCTACTCCAGTTCCTGATCAGATGGGCTACTTTCTGAATTTTCTCCGGCGACTACAATGACGAACCTTGGCAAAACTCAGTTTGGGTTTCTAGACCATTCCTCCGTCTTCGTATTGGTCACCGTCTTGGAGCCAGGAATAACCGGCGTTGGTCGGAATATATCCACAAATCCTGATCTCCACTACTGTTTTCTACTCCTATTCCTGATCAGATGGGCTACTTTCCGAATTTTCTCCGGCTATTACATCTCTGAACTTCGGCATTACTCCGCCCACATCTGAAGCTTTTCTTTCAGAATTCACTCTTCACACAAGGAAAACGATCGGCGTTGGTGGGAAAATATCCGCGAAATCAGCCGTTTGCTGCCGCTTTCAGCTCTGTTCCCTTCTTCTTCTTCGATCAAATGGGCCTATTCCTAGATTTTTTCTGGAGAGGTCAGGAGTCTCCGGATATAGAACTTGGTCAGGGATGATAACCGTTGTGATAGAGAGTAGACTGGTGTTGAGGGTATGACTGAAGACGGTACTAGACAACCGGAGCACTTTCTGAAAATTGTCCCCATCCTCAACTATTTCCCTTGCTTTGGGCGCATCTTCTCCGACTCTGGCGACACAGGGGCATGGCCACTTGGGCACTGGTAATTTCTTCCTTCCTTTGGCGAGTGGAGATGATGTGCTGCTAGCGGCCAGTGATGGATAGCAGCAAGAACTCCTAATTCATCCCCTATTTTCTACCTGCAACAAAGAAAAGGAAACTCCTGGCCGTCTGCGATGACTTTGACATTTATAACTCCGGCGAGGGGAGGCTTTTGTTGATAGGGAGTAGCAATCAGGCTTTAAGACAGCAAGGAATAAGGCTCCAATATTGCTCCTTCGAGGTAGCCGCGACAAGGCTTTGAGGTATCACGACGGCGACCTCCAAAACTCCTGGGCAGGTTCTCGCGGCTTCTTACTAGCAGCAAGACTTGGCTATAGCACCGCTCCTCAGCAAGCCTGAGCCATGACGGGTTTCATTTTCGGTAGCAAGAATCCTTCCAATTCGTCTGCTATTTCCTACCTGCAATAAAGAAAAAGAAACTCCTGGCAGTTGGCGATGGTTTGACTGCAGCAGGTTCTCCCCTTCACAACTCTCGTTGGATCAGCAAGATGCACTTCCTCATGGGGCTCCAAAGCAGCAGGGCAAAATTCTTTATAGAAACACAGAAGCAAAGTAGGGGGAAGGGACTAGCATTTCAAAGACGAAACTCACCAACGGGCAACAATTCATCATAATCAAAGCTACACGCCCGTCTTAGAAACTTTTCTTCCCCCCTCTTCAGCAATAACACCCAGCTTTTATAGAATTGGGATAATTCCTGGGTGAGAGATTTCCTCCAGCTATTGTAAAACAACGTCTACATTTTCTTCTGGCAATTCTTCGTCCGACAGTTTTGGAACCGTATGACCAATATCTTTGTAATTTGCTGGAAATCATCCACATTAACAATTAAACACAACCCATAGAAATTATTCACATGATCAAATAAATATGTACAAACAATAAAATAACTAAATAATATTCGATTAATCATAAATCGGTTATTGTATGGTGTATATTTAAAGCCGGTTGAGTTTCTACACTTTTTCTTATTTAGTGAATAAAGATTTTACTATTTTTGTGCCATATAATTTGGAATAGTTGATAAATTAATAAGTCGGATGACCATTGGTAGTCCTACATACTGCATCTCCACTAATTTAAATTTAGCTATTAGCGCGTAATAGCATATGACTTGGGTGGGTGTGGGCATGGGATCATTTTGTTAGAAGTATGATTACGATTTTTTAGTATTCTACTATATAATATATATTATGAAAATATTCAGATAAAATATGATTTTTTATATTTTATTAAAAATATTGTCAAAGATTAAAAATAATTATTTATTTTTTATATATTGATAATAATATTATTTTAACTTATATGAAATCTTTTACTTGTTACAAAGATCGGGATTGTGTTGGGCCGATTTGGATTGGTTATGAATGTAGTAAATAAAATGAAATTTAATATTTGGATTAGGATTGAATGCAGATTCATTCGATTCAAATTGAATATATACGGATAATGGCTATATTCACCCAACGGATGTTTTGGATTGGTTATGAATACGATAAATAAAATGAATATTAATATTTAGATTAGGATCAAATACGGATTCATTAGATTCAAATTCAATATATGCAGACAATAACTACATTCAACCCTAGGGATGTCAAGTGGACCAGCCCGGCCACGACCAATATTTGACCAGCCCGATCCCTGCATGCCCTCCCCAGTGGCCAGGCCCGGCTCTTCCCCGACACGGCCCATAAGCCCATCCCAATTAGGGCCGGGCTAGGTGGGGCAGGGTCAAACAGACCACTAGGCCTTGCGGGCCACGGTCTATCCAATTTTTTACGCAATTTATTTTAAAAAATAATTTTTGCATGTTACTTTTGTTTCGAGTTTTTTTTATTATGACTATTGTTTTACTTTCATTATTTTTATTTTTTTGCATTTTTAAACAATAAACTCCTCCCAAGAAGTTGTAGGCCACTCGGAGTCAAAGCACGGGTCCCTAGGAGCCCTTGGACATTTTTTAAGGGCACTCCTACACCCAAGAAGAGTCCAATGGCCATTCTAGGAGTTGGGCTCTTCTATTGGGAGGCCTGGCCAGGCTAACCTGGCCCATACCAGCACCCTTGGGTCTGAAGTGATTATACTTAGATTGATTGTCAATAAGAAACCATCGCCGTTGAAATAAAAAAACATATATTACTTATTGATGTGTCATGACCTTTGTACATTAGGGATGAGATTTTTTTTTATATTCTTTCTTACTTAGGAACTGTCTATATTGTGAGAAAATAAAAGAAGTTAAATGTAAAAGAAAATCGCAAACAAAATAAATCAATTTTTCAACTACTTTCTATTATGTGCTTGGTGAGAAAAAATAAATACATAATTTACAATTCTCAAGCTCTCTTTTGCTTACATTTTGTGTAGAAAAATGCATGCCAAAGAGCTTTCCTTTAAAGTGGAAACACTTTTTCCCTTTTTTCATAGTCTTTTACAAACCAAATAAGAAAAAGTGGGAGATAAATACTTTTCTCACACTTGTTTTTCTCTTTCTCATGTCCTAAACATATCTTTATTAAAAACCATATCACCGCTCAATACTAAAATGCCCATGTCTTCTTTTTTCGCCTTTTTGGTTTGTATACATGGTTATTTTTTATGACCAAACCCAATTGCAAAATCAAAAGTACGGCTTTAAATGCACACAAGTCAACAGAGTTATAGATTATAATTATTGAGGGTAAATATACGGAAGGCTAGAAATATTTGTGTGGTAGATATGTGAAAAATAGAACTAGATGGAGGAAGGATATGAAGAATTTCATTGGTTAACAAACATGTTATGTAAAACTGAGGTCGTTTTCCTAATGGTTTTAGAGTCGATTCAGTTTTGACCAAGATCGGGTTATTTAGGTCTAGTTTTTCTTGCGAAGTATGAATGTGGTGTAGTATATGTGTGCCCAACCCTAACATCCTTTGGTATGCAGGACACTCGTTTGGACACTATGTACCCAGGCTTTTTATTTTCAAATCGGTCAAATCGTACTTAAATATTAGAACCAAGTCTCTCACGAGATCATTTGTCGTGTGTGTAAAACCTTTTCGGTCGACTAGTCCTTGTGGGATTGTGACACAATTTTGAGGTCATCCCGACCACCTTAGGTTGCAAATCCTAAGTGCCCACAATCAATGTTTAATGTAAAGGAGGGCGCCTTTGCGCTCAGCCTTTTTAGGATTTTCTGATTTAAATCAGGACGCAAAGATGTCCCAATGCCCTTACACCCAAACTTAAATTTTCCACTATTTTTTCACTAGAAGCAAAGATGCTTGGTCTGCGCCCTTGTACCCAGTCGCATGACCCACCCTTGTGTACATTTATTTTGCATTTTGTACATATAGATCTATGTCTTAGAAGCATTTTAAGCTTGGAACCATGCCATTTTTATATGTACAAAAATAATTATAATTTTTGCAAGATCAGTATGTTGGATTATGCACCTATTTGGTTGATCTAGTATATCTCACACTCGTAATGTATATTTTGCATGATTCTCGTTTCATTTTGTTCATGAATAATAGATCTACATGTTTCAGTAAGGTTATATCGTATTGTTTGAATGTAATGAGCATGTATGGGTGCCAACTTTGGTGAAAAGTTGCGGCTTTACTTTTTTCAGTAACCTAATTGTCATTTTCCTCAATTCTTTCACCCTGATGTAGGTCTTATTTTGCTTCAATCTTTTACATGATTCTTGGGTGGTATGCTAGCTAACTCATTCTAAATTAGTAAGTTAAATAAACATTATTAAAGGCTTGAACATAACCCAAAAAACCAACTTGTGCTTGATGTATTGTATGTTATCTTGTGTCATGCTTTGTGATTGTGCTCTCTATTTAGTTAGCTACAAGAAACCATAAAATCTGAAAAAAAAATTACATAATGGCCCACTAAGTGTCTAATTGAAAGTCGAAAAATTTGGGCCCAGTTAAAAATTATTTAGGTATCTAATTAAGTAAATTTTGTGGAGTCGACAGGAATATATAGCAAAACAGTAGTTCCCTCGTTTCAGTTGCAAAATCACAAAACCTAGTTGTTTGGTGGTAAAGTTTCTCATTAGGTGATAACCCTATTCCTTCATCCTAAAATTTAATAGTCATTTTTTGGTTAGATGTTCTTGTAGAAATTCCTCTGTATAGATCCAGCTAGCTCCATAAACATCCATTCCAATAATACCCTCAATTTCCAAAATTATTTAGGTCAGGATACTTAAAATTTTGGTCTGAAATTAAGTGAGGTTGTAGTTCAAGCTTTTGGCTAGCTAGAATAATTTTCCCGAAATTTATTGAGTCTCCAAGCTGATGAACCAGCCCTAGAAAGTTGGGTGTGAGGCACAAGAAAACTATTACCAGCACCTTAGCTTTTTCTTAGTAGGCCTTATTCATGATATCGGTCAATGGGCAAGCCTATAAAGATTTTTGTGTATGATTATTAAAACGTCATGGCTCAATGTTTCAAAATTCAACCCATTTGAATACCATATAAATTTAAACCCTAAACCATTGGCTTTAATATTAAATAAATTTTAAAAATCTTAAATTGTTAAAAAAGAGAACTACTAAATATTTACTTCAACACAATGAATGGAAGAACACATTTTAAAACCAAGGACTCTGATTACTTTTTTTCCGGATTGATTAGCACGAAAAAGGTGAAGGAAGATGAAGGTGTATAACATAAGTCTCATTTCATCGGAAGTTGAACCCGATTTCCTCAACTCCCACAAGTAGACATCACAGAGAATGCTTGATGCCGAAATTTTACCTCGCTTGTAATAGTTCTAACTGCCAATAGCACCATTTGCCTCATATGAATCTACAAAAGAAACGAGACAAATAACTTAAACATAATGAAAATATGAAGCTGCAGATGATTTACTATTTACATAAAAACCTAATTCTTTCATTTACATACGCTACTATCCTCAAGAATTCAAATTCTTGTACAATAGCAAGTATTGATATATGGACTTACATCTGTTAACTCTCCAATAGTTCAAGTGCAATTCCAAATTCGGCAATCTTAACCCTCAACAAGAACTCGCAAATCAAAAGAAAATATATACAGACAACAAATTCGTAAGCCATAACCATCAAAAATGAGTTTCTGATTTAACAAGAGTACCGCTCCTCAGAGAAAAACTAAACTCTTCAGGAAGAACTGGGGGATGATAGGTGTTGATGGAAGTGAAGGTTCTCCCCGCAATAGTGTCCTCTTTAATTTATAGGCCGTATAATACAAGATGTGGCAGAAGGTGCTTGGTTCGCCTCTTAACTTTTACTTGTAATTAGTGAAATCCACAAGATGAAATGCCCTGAATGCTGCACCAAGCGAATCATCAGGTTGGCAGCAGGAAATGGATCTTTTCAAACTTCTGCTTAGATAAAAGTATAGGCGACGCAAGCCAAGTCTTCGGTTTTTACATTTCACAAATCTCCTCAACCACCACAATTTACAACAATGATGTTTTCACTACTTCTATCATGGAAGAAACAAAGTAAAACATAGAATGATAGAGGAAACCTTGTAGAACTTGATTGATAGAAAATTGCAACATGCCAATATGAACGAAAGAGAACAAATTGTTGTAGACCACAGAAAGGCCCTTTCTCTTGTCTGATATCAGACAGCTGAAAGATGAGAAAATTGCTGCATCTCTGGTTGATCTTCATTGCTTTGAAAAATAATAGAAGGAATAAATGAAGAGAGAAAAAATACTCTTTCGTCCAAATTCACAAGAAATTAATAAAAAAATATACAAAATCGTGAACCAACAGAACTGAGAAAAATCTCCGCAGTATAGATGAATTCGTTCTGGATTGTAACTCTGAATGGCGACATGGCAAGCACCAAACCGATGCTGCTAAGGAGACAGGCTGCTGCCAATCCAGTAGGCGGAGGGAGGTTGACCAAGCCACAACACTATAGCCACCGCAGCTCCAATGAAACAGTAGCTTTTTAGCTGAAAATGAACCCTGTGACTAGTTCAATTACAAAAAAAAATAAAGAGGGCAGAACAAAACTATTGTGGCAGTGAGAAGAAAAAACATGGAAGACATGTACCTTGGAAAAGGGTGCAAGCAAACAACATGACTAAATTTGGTCGGAGAGGAAGATTCGGGATGAACATTGTTAGAAGAGATAGTTATTTACCTTGACATCATGCAACACAATGTCACCCTCCGGAGGTAACTCATCTTCTAAAGCAAATGCTTTCCTTTTCATGGGCTATTTCCTTCCAATGTCAAGTCCATTCTCATTACCAAAATTTTGATACGAATTCATGACGCAATTTATGCATCTTTTTCTTCTTATCTTTAGAATTACCTTGTCTCTCAGTCAAGTCAACTCAAGAAATAGATATAATTGCAAGAGTAGCTGTTTTCTATTCGTGCTTTTTCTTCTCGACTTCAAATGTGCTTCAGCAAAAACTTAAACTTCGTGGCATTCTCTTTATCTACTGATAAACAATCTTTTGCCAATTCCAAAACATCATTTTTCTCACCTTTAAGTCATCCTCCTCATTCAGCGAATTTCCACATTCAAATTAAATCATTTGAGTATCAGATTTACTCTGTCAAATTTCTTTTCTTTTCCCACATGCAATTTTCATACCATTCAGAACGCAATTCAAATTCAACTTCATCCTTCACAAAATCAGTTACGCCTTTCACTAAATGCTACTATTTTGCTCATTTTACCACAAGCAGATTATTTAAAAATTCACTAACAAAAGAATGTGGCAACAAACCAATATAGAAGGAGAATAAAGCTTAAGCAACAAATAACATTTCATGTGCATTCATTACTGCTATTGGCTAAATTAATAAACCAAAACACCACAAGAAAACAAACAAAAGTAGTGGGAATATACAATGGGATGAGTCAGGACAATAGCAATAAAGTTCATGTAACATGAGTCATGTTACCACATGCAATGCAAAGAATGCGGAAAATATAGAAGAAGAAAATTGTAATACAATAAGGATTATGTATGAACCCGTTCAATAATTTCGTCATTAGTGTCAAACTCAATAAACTTCTCATGATTGCACAATAGATGCGGGAAATATGTAAACCTGCAAGCAATAGATGTGGATAAGATACTATTTAAGGCTCAACCTAGTGATATTTAACCTCAATCATTATTGATCCATGAAAACTACTCTGACTGGGCAATAATATCTGGATGAAAGTTTTTATCTGTCCTATAGATGAATGAACATAGTTCAAACAGGTTGCAGTAAGAAAAATTATATTTATATTGAAACCATTAAAGCATATTTTAACGGAAGCAACTGCAATGCTTTTATGCTGGAATTAAACTTTTAATGCGATCAATCACTGGCATCTTCCTATCTGTTCAATGGAAATATGTCGAAGTATGAGGGGAATATACTATTATATATCTTATCTTTAACTTGTTCAAAAAATTAAGCAAGGAAATGCAAATTGAAGAAAAAACTAAAAATATTAATCCATGTCAACGAAATATGTAGAATACCGAATACATTCTTAACTGGTGATTTCGACATAGAGTATACTATTTTCCTTCTGGATCACTTTGAACCAAAAAAAATGTATTAAAACTTAGCCCCATTTGCATATAATATAAACTATTGAGACTGGTGAGCTTTCCAGTTGCAAAATCTTTTCATCTCATTAACCAATAAACTTCTCATTATTTCGTGAACCCCTTCCTCTCAATCAAATTACACATTTTAAAAACAACAGAGAACATCAATTCATAAACTGATTAGTAATTGCAAACCATTATTCTGTTAAAGAACTTCATCAATAATTTAAAGACATGATCAAATATCGACCAATGAATGGAAAGAAAATTTCATGGGGACCAAAATACCAAGTAGATAAACATGAAAGTAATAGTAAGCAAAAAGACGCTTCCTCTGGCCCTTCCAAATGCCCTCTTTCTTGTGAAGCTGCTCATCTTCCTACTCTGACAATCTTTAGAAGAAATATTGATATGAAATCTGCAAACAATTTTGACAACCTCCTCATGTATAATCTGCAAGAAAGAACAAAGAAAATCTCACCCAGCTTCCTTAAAAAATATCTGTTCTCTTCTTTTTCCTTCAGCTTATTATTATCTTATCCAAAAACCACATGATTAGAAATGGCAAAGTTTTGGTACTGGATGGACCTCATGACAGTGACTCTCATCCTTTATTTGGATTTGGGACGAGCAATACACGAGCATTGTGCATACACAAGAAATATAGGTTTCCCAAAGCCTGTATACATGTCATTGGCCTCCCTGATGCCGGATTAACCTAACAATTCTCCCAATCACACATCAAGTCACTCAAATCATCTCCCCTTCACACATTCGGGGCACACATATTAGAACAAGGTTTCGAGAGACTCCAATTCGGAATATCTGGCCAAGTTACCGTAAGGACTCCATACATATCAGGCTACCCAAATCATCTCCTCCTTGCATATGCTGAGGCTGATATATGATATATTATAGTGAGGTTTTAGGAGAGGACTCTATACATATCAGGCTACCCAAATCATCTCCCCCTTGCACATGTTGAGGCTGATATATGATATATTATAGTGAGGTTTCAGGAGATTCTAATTTGGACTAGTGACTCACTGCAAGGCTAACTTACGATCTGACACCATTTGTTACGAGCCAATATGGATCCAATAAGCCTTCATGGGCCTCTCTTACTCCAAACACTAGCTCAAGAAGTTAGGCTTTCCCAAAGCCTATATACAAGTCATTGGCCTCCCATAGAAGTGACGTGGGATTAACCCAAAACATCAAATAACCTTGTGTCTTTGTTGAAGTAATAAACATCTAGATCTAGTTGTCTACCTTAATGACAACGAACGCGACAGCCACCCAAGAGAAGAATCCTGCTGCTTCCCGAGAGGATGGGTGTGGGCTGCGGGTTTTAGGTAAAAAGTTTGATTGGTTAACAAGAATAATAGGAGGGGAGCTGATACATGCAATCATGATTGCCAAGGAGGGTGATAGGTTAGTTGCCCATGCAATAGCGATGGCTGCGAGCTGGGAGGGGAAAGAGCAAACATGACTATTTACATTGGGAGGGAGGTTACTGTTGAAGAAGCATTAGCTTGATATTTCAAAGACAAGAAGCATCCCTTAACCTTGTTCCTACATGACCAGACTAATTCGATCAAGCACTCCATCTATTTTCATTGAAAACTCACACAGACTGCTCCATTTAATGACAGCTATGACATATGACAATCTAGATTCACATTCTTAAGAAAGAGCAACAAATGCCATGATTGACACCAGTTGGTGACCACAATTTGAAGGAAAGAAAGAAGGAAATTTGTCTATCTTTGTAGTAAAAAGGCATCATACCTTCTAGACGTGGCATAATGAGCAGATCCAGCAAAATTTAAATTTTTCCCAGGTATTAGCTCCCAAGAAAAATAATCTGAAACGTAATAACTTCTCCAGCCTGTCATGCAGGGTTTCATGGAAAAATCTCAGCATATCCAACATGAGCTTTGCCTTATCACCAATAACCTCGGCAGGAACATTCACCATGATTGAACGAATGGAAACGGTTTCCATCCCTCACCACTATCTCTCTATTGACTACTAAAGTAACCAACTGCATGAAACTATGGCAATCATCACAAATGCGTATATTCTTTATTATACGTATAGGAGCTGCTTGAGGAGTATTCAAAAGACCAAAGGCCATAGCTAGCTTCTCACTGTGTATCCGCAAAACATCATTTTCTGGACATAGATAACCAAGATTTTTTATCTTCACCATCAAAGTATCGATTAGCAAATGCATTTCATTTATTTGAGGACTTGAATTATCACCAGCAGCAAAAAAGTACATCTTATTCCGTATTTCCATCCAGCTCTGCCCTGGGCTCTTTTTCAACCCCCTTTCTCTCATCATACGCCGGATATGCTCAGCATGGTCCAATTTCCCAGAACTATCATATATGTTTGCGAGCAACACATATATTGCAGGATCACATGGATCAAGCTCAAGTGCCCGTCTAGCCATTTCCTCTCCTAGGGTTATATTCCTATAAACTTTGCATGAGCCAAGTAATGTTTTAAAAATTAAGGCATCAGGTTGATATGGCATTGTCTCTATCACTCTTACAGCCTCCTCTATCCTTCCAGATCTTCCGAGAAGATCAACTAAGCAAACATAATGATCATACAGTGATGCAAAATCATATAACGAGTTCATGTAGTTGAAGTAAGATAGGCCCAGATCAGCTAAACCAGCATGGCTGCAAGCATAGAGGACTAACAGGAAGGTGACTCCATCAGGTTGGATCCCACTTAGTCTCATATCTTCAAAGCTAGAAAGGGCGTTTGAGGAAAAACCATTAGATGCTAACCCCGCAATTAAAGCATTCCATGATATGACATTAGGCTTCAGGATTTCTATGAAAGCCTTGTAGGCATCACTGACACTTCCACACTTACCATACATGTCAACAAGACCATTTGCAACCGAAACCTCCAAATTTAAGTTACTTTTTAATGCATATGAGTGTAACTGTTTTCCAGATTCAATGGACGCTAAGTTTGCTGCTGAAGACAAGAAGCAAGATAAGCTGAGACTGTCCATCTTAATTTTGTCTATATACATCCGGGGAATGATGCTAAGTGCCATATCATGCTGGCCAGACTGGTTAATAGCAGCAGCCAAGGTTGTGTAGGAAATGACGTCCCTAATGATCATCGTGTTCAGAATTTTAAATGCATCCTCCACCTTCCCCTGCCTTGCATACACATCAAGCAGAGAGTTTGCAACAGTTATGTCAGAATCAACCTTAGTTTTTACAATATACCCATGAAGCTTCCTTGCTTGGCATAGAGCTTCTGCAGATCGACATCCACTAAGAATAGCCACAATTGTAATGGAGTTGGGTAAAATTCCAGAAATTTGCATCTCCACTAACATATTGACGGCCTCCTCAACATGCCCTGTTTGAACATATCCAGCAATCAATGACGTCCATGATATAACATTTGGAAAAATTATTTCATCAAATAATTTTACAGCTTCATTAATCTGCAAAAGACATCTTGTGTACAGATCAATAAGGGTGTTACCAACCGAAATCTCATGGTTAAAACCAGCCTTGATCACCCGTGAATGAAACTGTTGACCCAATTCTGGCACCAAGTTGGTCGAACAAGCACTAATCATCGCAGAGAATGTGTAAACATTTGGGTGTACTCCAACTTTTTCCATTCTGCAAAATGCTAAAACTGCTGCCTTAACATCGAATTGATCAGAATGGCCACGAATCAATGTGGTCCACAGAATCACATCTGTTTCAGGTGTCAGGTCGACAACTTTGACAGCATCTTCCATCCGCTGGTACTTTGAGTAGAAGTCAACAAGAGCTGTTTTCATGATTAAATTCATATGCACACCCCAAAGAATGGAATGTGCATGAACCAACAAGCCATGCATTGGATACAAGCTGCTTGCGGCCTCAATTAGCTTGACAAAGGTGAACTCATTTGGAAGGACTTCTCCTTGAAGCATTTGAATATAAAGCTTAAATGCTTGGGACCAATTTGATACTTCCATGCATGCAGAGATCATCATGGTCCATGAAACAGTGTCATGATTGTTTGCAGTCTCAAAAACTTTCAGTGCTTCGCTAAGTGTATCACATTTTGCATAGAATTCAACCAGAGCACTCCCAACAATCGAGTTACCCATGAAACCACACTTTATTAACTGGCTGTGAATGCAAACTCCTATGGGAACTTCCCCAGCTAAGGAGCATGCACGAAGAACACTAGACAATGTATACTCATTTGGTGAGAAACCAGCAAGCACCATCTGGTCAAACAATCTCAATGCATGATCGTAGCTTCCCTCCCTCACGTAAGCAGAAATAATCCCAGTCCAGGACACTACATCTTTGTGAGGCATTTCATCAAACAGGAGATGTGCTTCCAAAGTTCCCAAAAACTTCGCATAGACAGATAAGAGGTTATTGCTCAAGAAGGTATTACAATAAAGACCTAGTTTTATCATATAGCCATGAACAGAAATACCACACTTCCACCGCCCAGAGCTGCAAAATCTAAGAAGCCGTGACAAAAAAGCTTCAGAACTGAACGACATGGTAGGTTCTGGACTTGCTATCTTTGCCAATCTCGGCAGCAACGCCGGACTGGAGGTACTCAAAAAAGAGATGGAGGGTCTCGAGAGACGACAAGGCGAGATCAGTTGAAGAGTCATGTACAAGCATGACGGCCATATCTCAGACGAGCTTCGGAGCATATGAGAGTAGCACAATGGAGCATATGAAAACGACTTGCTTTCCTTGTTACAGTAATTACTTGAGTGATCTTCTTCTTTAGGTATTTGGGAGAAAGGCAAACATAATGTACAGAAGTTTCAATGATGAAAATGTCACCATGAGGCATAGTAAACACCGAACAACAGGGTCATTTTGAATCAATCCGAATCACTGCCACCACCATAAATAGTAAATATTCCCTACATACATCCTGCATAAAAGATGGCATGCATGCATGTAAAATATAAAACAACTTGTGCATAACAACATAAACTATATACCATAAATACAAAATTACACAACATATACATAAGAAAGCTAATTTGTCAATCCATACTCAAATTAACATTACAATTCAACTGCATTTGCACAAAAAAATAAAAAGAAACATAGAGCCTTCATGAGGTAAAATCTTCCAAAATCCAAGCTCTATTGTAGCTTACTCATTCAAAATTTACTAGAAACACACACAATCATACACAGCAAATCAAACGCAAAAAACAACGAAGTTCCACCCAAGTAACACCAGATAAAAACATACAAAATAGTATCAATTTTCTCACTGACCCTGTTTGATTAGACCAAAAAAAAACAACTCTATAGAAACTAACATATTTGATTGCAAGCAAGAAAAATAATTTTTTTTAGAAAGTAAGAAATAGTGTTGGGCAAGATTAGCATTTATTTTTTGCAAGTATAATAAATTGTGATGTAATTTTTTTCTAACTAAAAAGTAACGCAAAATTTAATTGAATACATGGTAGACTTATATTTGCAATCAAATGCCAAACAACCAAGCCCATCCAACCGATCTCTACATACAAGAAAAACCATTTTTCTACCTCACATTTCATAGTATCATTGTTAAACAATTATAAGGACTTGAAAAGGGGAGGTTTTGCAACCATACTTGACCACTGCAAATAGCAAACCTTGTGTTGTTGCTCAAACTAGTAATCGATTACACACAAGTTGTACTACAACTATCAAAAATCCAAATCGAGTATGAAATATAAAAATATCAGTAATATAAGCACATAAAAATTTTGGCCATTTCATCAACGAAACAAGCCTAACACTTCCATGAATAGAAAATCATACGTGTGCATGATAAAGCAACATTCATTGAAAATTAGAATCCACCAAAATAAACTTTAATTTCTCATAAGAACAAAAAGGATATGATATACCCATACCCAAATCCAGAGAAACAAATAGTAATCTGTTTCCCACAGCTTGTAAAGATAGTCATAGCGTGGCATACTAATTTATGGCCAAAGAAACCGCCAAAAATTAAACATGTTTAGTTCGTCTTAATATAAATATGATAAGAGGAGAACCAAATAACCTGAACCCTACGTTTTTTCTCCCCGCCCCCTCAGTTTTCTTGCTAGAGCACTTACATTACCTGCCATCAACATGACGGATAGATGATTCTGTTTGAAAGAAGAAACATGACAGACAGATGATCATGACGAGGAAATATTTCACAATTTGAAGCACCCCCGAAAGCTACACTGAATTACAGCTAAATCCACTGTGCTAAGGCACAAAGGCAATGCCGTTTTAAGTTCCACTGTACTTTTCCCTAAGGCACAGTTAAAACGCAGCAGTGCAAGCAGAAATACCAAACAAAAATGATCATACGAAACTCCCAAACAAGTACACTAGAAAACAACAAGCAGGTAAGCACCTTCACTTACTATGAGCATAAACCCGATTTTGCAAAGCTCGCAGCTCTCCACCGGATCCAAACTTCAAAAGCTCAGACCGTTCCAAAACAAACACTCACTCGGGCTGAGCAGGGACCAACCGTGACGGCGCCGGCCGGCCCGCCGGGGGGAGCCGCCGTTCACCGGACGGCCGGACTAGAGGAAGGTGGAATTGGGGAAAGAGTGAATGGGGGTTTTAGAAGAGGAAGAAATGGATACCATAAGTGGGAGAGAGGACCTCCGGCGGCGGCGAGTTTGGAAGAGGACGGCGTCCCGTCGTGTGAATCGGTCTGAGCCGGTCCGACTCGGTCGACACAAATATAAAAAAATATCTTAGGTTGACTTGGTGAAACTGGCTTTTAATTAGCTTAATTTAAAAATGAAGAAAAATATTTTAATTAGAAACTAGTTCGACGGGATTTGTAAAGACCGTGGAATTTGTTTTTTTTTTTTGACTCGGTCGAGGAAGGATCGAATGTTAAAAAATTATTATGATTAATTATGTTATATTCTCTACCCGGTTGATTTTACTCGGATAAAACTTGCGATTTGAACCAAGGTTTTATAGTCTAAACCGGTCAGTTCGACTGTTATTGTCAGTCGAGTCAAATTTTATATAACGAGACAACTATTCGTGGGGAATAAAGGGAAGGGGAGCGGTTAGGGAAGAATATGATCTGATTTTAGGTTAAAGAAAAAAACTGTCTTGATTGGTTTTTTGGTGCTAAATATAAGGTGAGGAGAAGAGAAGAGCGTGTGAAAGAATGAGAAGTTCGAAATCTCATAATTACCTGAGAGTGCGTAATCTTAGAATGACATGGGAGCGCGTAATCTCAAAATGACCTGAGAACCATAATCTCATAATGACTGAGAGCCCGTAATCTCAGAATGACATGAGAGCCGTAATCTCAGTTCGAAATGTCAGAATGACCTGAGAACCATAATTTCAGAATGACCGAGAGCCCGTAATCTCAGAATGACCTGAGAGCCGTAATCTCAGTTCGAAATCTCAAAATAATTTGAGAGCGCGTAATCTCAGAATGACTTGAGAGCCGTAATCTCAGAATGACCTACGAGTCGTAATCTCAAAATGACCTGAAAGCCCGTAGAACTACATTGAGCTTGATCCCAACTTCGGTATATAGGCCAATCAAAATTATTTGATTTTAACTCATTTAAGGAGGAATAAAAATATAGTTGGGGGGTTCTTTTACAAGGATAATAAATGGACTTTATTTTTTTTTATTCTCTTGTGTTATAGATGTGGCTATGGAAAATTGTCGAAGACTGTGAGACGATTATTTTAGTGAACTAAAAGTATTTGCTTTAATAAAAATTAAGTACCACCCATTCTCGTTAAACCGGGTCAGTTAGTTATATTTTTAATTAACATCTGGCTAGTTAGGCCTACATATTGTGTAAAATGGTGGGTTGTTACACGATTATATAATTTTAGTTGTTCATTATTTTTTATATTCAACTATTTTAAAATTATTTAGATTTTAATATAAATTTAAATTTATTTAAAAATAATATATAATATAGTCAAAAGGTTTTTATATGATAATTAATTGTGTTACTTGATTTTTACTTTAGCGTATTTACTAAATATCTTATATTATATTTACTGTTTTAATAATATTATTATATTATTATTTTTTAATTAGTCGATATTCATCAATTAATTGATTTTCAAAAATTAATTTATTTGAGAATCGTTAAACTTAAAATAATGTATGGTTATGGACGATTTATTTTTTTACTATTTTCTTAATATAAAATAAAAAATAATATTATAAAATATTTAAAAGATACGCGGTAGATTCTAATTTTAATATAAGATAGATTGTTGATCCTGAAAAAGTTGGTACGGAAAAAATTTGTTGTTTGGTGCTGTGTTCTGGTCACCTAATATCTATTTCTTTTTTGAATTTTTCTGGCGCGGTTTATGGGCGTTCGAAATTGTCACATGGCATGCTAAATCACGTTTGATTATTGGGCGTTGTTTGGTTATGTATCTTTTTGTTTGGTTCGTTTCTGTTCAAGCGTTGTTGGTATAGATCATGTTTCATTAATAGGTGTCGCTTGGCAGGATGAAGCTGCTATTGATAGGTAATGCATATAGTTTGGTAGGCTGAACCTGCTATTAATAGGTAATGCATATAGTTTGGTAGGCTGAAGCTGCTTTTGTCTTAAATTTGAGGTTTGTTGTTACTTTAAATGCACTATTATTTGATTTATATATAATATATATTAGAAGATTGTTGCCTCTAAAGTTGGGTTGTTGTGGTGAGGGTCAAGTGCATGTCAAGTGCATTTGTTTGTTGTGAATAAGAGATTGTTGTTTGGTAGTATATTAATTTCTTTTGAGGGTTTTTGGTCACTTAAAGTCTGCTTCTTTTTATGATATGCTCTGCGTGATTTATGGTGTTAAAAATTATTGTTCTTTCATTCAATTCTATTTATGTGTGCTAGCACAAATAATGTTTAGTAAATGCCAAAAATTTGGGAGTAGTTCTTACTTTAGATGCTCTAATTCTTTAATGTATAAATATGTAATTGCTGCCTCGAAAAAGGGGTCAGTTGTAATGCATATGAAGTGCATTTGTTAATTGTGATAAAATATTTTTGTTTATTTAGTACTAGATTGCTTTCTTGCTATAGAAAATTTTCCCTCTCTTTATGATACGGCTTCTTGTGGGATTTCAATTTAGAGAATAGATTTTGTCGTTTGTGTTGATTTTTAATATGCTGATTAAAATTAAATTGTTAGGAATTTTAAGATGCCCTGTTATCTCCTTTTAATATGCTTCACAAAATGACCGTACTAAATTACTTTTTTTGTTGTAAAATTGTTTTTCCCATTTTTTGACATGGCTTTTTTGTGGGATATTTCATTTTGACAAATTTTGCTTTTGTTGTTTGTGTTGATGTTTAATATGCTGATCGGAGATAAACTGTGAGGACTTAACCTTTTGTTAGTGGGTATTTTTTTATAATAAAATGCCAAATTGGTCTTAATTATCTGATATCTCCTGTATAGTTTGCTGGATATGGGAGTGACCAAAGCATTTTACTACTACAATCCTTTATTGATCAAGTGAATTTGTGTGATGGAGACTTGGAAATTAGGGAAAGTCTTTTTTCATGGATCATAAGATTTTTGATGTACCAACCGAACTTTAGTACGGTCATTTGTGCAGCATTTTTTAATGCATCAGTTGATGGAAGGTTTCTTAAAGATCTTTCGAAGTCACTTCATTTGTCCACGGAGAAGATAACTGTTGGTCTTGCTTTATCAGATTCTGAGAATTTTGATCTCAGAATTCAGGGTATCTGCTTTGCTGTGCAATATCTTCTTCATTTGTTATATTATCTTCAGCAAATTTTCTGTGTATTTATGGATTGATATATTTCTACTCTTCAGGGCAAAATTTTTGCATTGCTCAGATTGAGGAACTTTGCACTGACCATAATGCCGTTGTTCTTAGTGAGGAAGTCCACAGTGTCTTAATGTTTCTGTATAATTCCTAAGGCTTCTCAAAGTATGTGGATTCTTTTTCAAAGATGTTATCTTTGGTAGAACAGAGTAAAAGAAATCCTTGTGTGCTTTCTCCTTTGCTTGCTGACATCCAATCCCTGAGGTACATACACGTAACCCATTCCCTCTTTGACAAGTTTGCATATATATTAAAATGCTGCTGTGGCAATTGTTTACAAACAATTGGATTGGTTCTACGATTCTTGCTGTGATGATTTTGACACTCTTCTGGCTGAGATTGAGAGAGAGCTGAGCTTGGATGATGTAATGAAGGAGATTGGTTGTGGATGTACAATTAGTGAATCACGCTGTAGAAGTATTTTATCTGTTTTCTCACCTCTGGATGAGCTTACTCTTTCAAGGATAGTTAGTACTGTTGTGCAGACTCACGCTACTCTTGGCTACACTCAGAATGTCTATTCCACATTCCCCACCAGTAAAGAGAGTGATTCAGTTCCTGATTCCTCAGGTTTAAACTCATGGAACATTGATGTCCTTGTAGCCTCGATCAACCAATTTGTGAGTATATTCTTTCTACATTAATTAAATTGATAATTCATTATTGGTTATCTGATAAGGATTTAATATTCTCAGCTTTAACAAAGTTACTGATACCAACTCTGATGAAACTTTTAGGCTCCTAAAACCAACTGGATAACCATCATGGAAAATTTAGATCATGAAGGTTTTTACATTTCTAATGAGCACGCATTTTCTCTGTTAATGTCAATCTTCAAAACTGCATTCCAGGTATGCTATTTTCTCATGAGTTCACCTTTAAATTAGAAATAATTTCACTCTTTAGCTAAATTAACTGTTATAAATTTTGTCAGGATCCACTTCCACTCCATGTTATTTGTGGCACAGTCTGGAAGAATGTAGAGGGGCAGTTATCATTTTTAAGATATGCTGTGTCTGCTTCACCACAAATCTTCACCTTTGCACATTCATCAAAGAAGCTGGTATGCTTTGTTGTATGGCTTGTGTAATTACTTATTTGTGTATTATGGAGGCTGCTTATGTTAAAAATTGATTGCCATGACTTTTGCAGTCAGTTTGTTCTCAATATGGTGGCAATATCCTGCCTAGCAATGCAATCGAGGCATGGCTTTGTCTCGATTTGATAGACACAATATGCGAGGTAGCAGAGAGGTTATGCCGGTAGTGTGCGGGAATTGATTGAATCTCCTATTAAGCAGTTTCCTGATACACTTCTTTTTGGGTTTGCTCATGATAGGTGTTACGGGGCTGTCTCCAAGGTAAAATTTTTTCGTTTTCCTTGCAGCACCGCATGGCGTATTCCCACCCCTGGGAACACCAGCCTTCCACAAGTAGCGCAGCACGCAGCAAAATCTGCGTATTCGGAAGCAAGTTCTGATGGAAAATCCGCAACTCCCCTCAACACGACCCGGCACAGCAACACTGCACCTGACTGCTCCAAATAGCGGTATTGCTGCCGGTACCGATCTGCACGCTAAACATAGAACCCAGCGCTTGCGCCCGCACGCGCCCACCAAGCTAAGTTGCGTCACGCCCCAAATACTAACACCCAGTCCCGGTACTTCAAGTCCTGGAATCCACCGAACCTGAACCCAGTACCCAATATCGACGC
>JAVDBV010069194.1:0-20091 GCA_032619315.1 Piper longum
CGTAAGGTTCTTATATGAATATATATATATATATATTCATATAAGAACCTTACGCCCACACATCCTCCATATATCTCCCATCATAGTACTCAGATGGCTTGAAACCAAAATGCCACAAATTTCAAAAATGTATTGTGTTACGCAATACCCTCTTACATTGCCCTATTTCAGGATGTAAAGGATTACTAATGTAATTCATACAATTCGTACCACTCACTCTCTTCATCGTAAAATTCATAACATGTATGCATATCATAGCTTAGGAAGGGATATATATAATAATTTCTGGATATTTTATTCAAAAATCAAAAAGGAATTTTATCATTATAGTTTTATTAAATGGCAAAAAAATACTGTTAAATAGCCTCTCATTGGAGGGATCCGATAAAACGCCATCGATGTTATCCTACATCTAAAGCACGATTAAACTCGACACTCAATGAGTTAAATAGAGGTGAAGCAAAAGATTCCTATAGACCAAAATGAGTGATGCTCTGCATCTTAGACTGATGAGCTCATCTCGCGTAACCTAACACAAAGACGGAATCCGAATCAAACTTGGATTACATCGGCATGCATACTTGAATCAGACTTAATCACTTACTTTATGGAGTGTTAATTAGTTACCATAATTAAGGTTTGGGTTTACTTCTATACTCAGTTGGAATAGTTCAAACTTAAGGCCTAATCAAATGGACTAACTGGATGACTTTTTCGATGGGCCAAACACTGTCCATAGGGGCTGAAATTTGGACCAGTGGGCCCTAACACTCTAAGCGTTTGGTAAAAAATTTACCTGAGTGGTGGCCCATGTTCCAATATGGTAACAAATACTCACTAAGGTCGGGCTAAGGTGCTAGAAACAGTGCTCCTGGGCTGTGCATCAATTTTACTAAGTGTTGTTCATGAGCTTGGAGACTCCAAATGGGCCTGCGTAAGTCGGGTTACTTAGCCAACACCATGGACTTGATCCCAGAAATATTTCAGGTTCAAACTATCAGTGTTTAAGCCTGAGTGGACTCGTCATTCATACAAATTGGCAAGAATGTTTATAGAGTTGGGTGGATCTATTTGGATTGGAAAACTCCTAACACAAGATCTACTAAGACAAATGCTCCCAAATTTTATTATGGTTTTAAACAGAAATAACATAGTGTGTGGGAGAAATTTCGTACAATTTCATCACCATTTGTTTAGGTTTTTGTATTTTAAATCCCAAGTTAAAGAACTAGGGTTTCACCTTGCATTCTTACACACTACAAACAAAAGGATTAATTAACCATCTAAATGATTTTAAAATAATACCAAAAGTTAATTATTTCTAGTATATAACTATTGAGTCCAACCATAAATTTTAAAGATTTTATTAACAACTTTCATTTAGCTCACTAAGGAGCACAATCTAAGAGCATGGCATAGCACATCAACAGCACAACAACCCCACCAAGTGTTAGGGATTTTGTTCATGTCATTTAATTGGTCAGATTAGCTTGGTAAATTTATAGGTGAAAGAAAACATACTGAGCTACAAACGTGTAAAGGATGGATATAAAAATCTACCTACATCATGGTATAAAAAATTGTGGAACATGGCAGCCTGGTCACAGTGACAATGAGACCTGCCACCTTTTCCAAGTTTGGCATCCCTACATGCATATAAACACTACAACTGTAACACCCTGATTTCCGTTCACTTAAGAACCGAATCAGAAATATTGTGATCGAGTCGATTCATATTTAAAGTTGTCTGTTTGTACAACTCGATCGATAAAATAGATCGAACAACCCTTTTGGTGTCATGAGAATGGAAGATATTACTAAATACATGTCAAAATATATCAAATATAAATAGAAGTAAAAAGGAAATAAATGCGCTGAGCTCAAGTGTACGTAGCATTTATCTGTATTCCCACCAAAGTTAAATCAAGATTTCAAGACCTACATATATAATATGAAAAACGTCACTAACGAGTGTTACTGGTATGAAAAATAAATAATATAATCTGGCAAATGGGTATTCCATTACCCATGTATGAAACTTCAAAAATTGCCTCACACTGGGCGGTAACCAAACATACTTAAGAAAATGCCGGCTCGCATGCACGGCTCATAATCATATTCATACATATAACGCTTACGCCCTCACATCTTCCAAATCACCCGCCACGGTACTCGAGTGGCAAAAGGAACAATTAAGTTAGTGACACAAATTTCGAAAATGTGCTACATTACGCAATACCATCATACACCACACTACCTCATGGTTTAAAGGAGTATTAGTGTGGTCTATACATATCACTGTACCACTTATTCTCTTATTCGTGAAATTCATAAATCTACACCTACTTATATAATAAGCTTAGGGAAGATGCTTGTATCATAAATTTCTGGAGCTTAAGTTTAAAAACACACAAGGGATCTCATCCTTGTAGTTTAATTAAACATGTGTAAAAATATGGCTAAATGGCCTGACATCGGAGGAATTCGATAAAACACTGCCGATGTTGTCCTATGTTTAAAACACGATTAAACCATACACGCAAGGAGTCAAGCAAAGAAGGAGAGTCTTACGGACCTGTGGTCCAAGCTCTAAGCGTATCTGCACATCTACGGCGAGCTCGGATTTCGAAACCTACATCATAACCCACTACTAAGTAAAATACTAACATCCCTATATAATGCATGGTCGTGGTGTGTGCTCATATCATCAATACAACCTAATAAAAGACTATACTAAATAAACATACTGCTAAACACATAACACATAAATCGAGACATAATAAAGAGAATAACTAATAACAAATAATAAATAAATAAATAAATACAATCATGAATAATTAGAAAGATAATAAATACATAAAAACAATCATAAAATAATAATACCGTATACTATATACGTAAATGGCAAAACACTAGTAATTAATATATATACTCGTGTTAGTAATCATATAACAAATTAAATAAATAAATGCATAAAAATTCTATAAATAAACAAATAAACAAATAAATATTTATTTAATTTTAATTGAACATGAATAATAATAATATCATAGTCATCATTATAGAATACGTAATTGAATACAATTAACTAATAACATAGCGCAACAAACAAGTAAATAAATAAATACATACAATTTAGTAGACATAAAAAGACTAACATTAATAATTAAATATAATATTAATAATAATAAGTAATCATGTAAACATATATCATATACGATAAACATATTAATATAAATAAATAATAATGAATAAATAAATAAATAATAGATAAATAAATAAATAAATAAATAATAAAATACTTATAATATTAAATTATACTAAATAATTTAAATATTGATATAAACTAATGTAAGGGTTTTTGAATTACCGAAAACAGACGAAAAACAAGAGAAATCGGACTGAAAGGACAAATTGAGTCAACCGTGCGAGTCGACCGAGTCGACTCAGCGTAGTCAATCAATAGTGCTGGCTAATTAGCTGGCGCTGACACAGGCTCGGGCATGACGACGAACACGATGGGTGAACAATACACGACAAAGCAGACGCGAGAGCGGGCAAGTGAACGCTATTGCGAGCACGTGAATGGCGAACCAGGCAAACGGGTCAGACGGAGGGCCGACGATTCCCAGTCGGTGGTCGGTGTCGGTCCCAAACCATAGATCTCAGCGAGTGGAAGCTGTCTGGATGGTCGGATCGGCCAAATGTGGTTCGCCGTCGCCGGAATACGGCCTAAAAGAGTGACTGCGGCGGCGGAAAACAGCATTGAAAACACCGTCGCAGGTGGCTACTACAGCGGCTCCGGTGGTGATCGTGGGTATGAACTGATAGCCGGCCATGAGTTGTTCAATTTTGTACCAATCCAGTGGCCAGGGGCAAGGCAGAGATTCGCCGGCGACGAGTCGAAGTGGCTGCGGTGTACTAGTGAAAAATTTCAAAATCGTGGAAACTCTACAAACCAATGGGTGAAGATAAAGCTGAGTGGACGGCTCAGATCTTGCCACGTGGCATGATCAGGACATCCGACAATTCGTGGTCTAGTGGGTCCGACTTATGGGGCCCACTTATGGGTACATGCGCTATACATATGGACGAAAAGTTCGGATCGAGACTATCCAAACTCGAAATTAACTCTATAGGCGGGAATTGAGGTAAGAAGTGTAAATGGGCTTCGAAACCCTAAACACAATCAAGCTAGGTCCACAGGACACAATCCGATAGTCCAAAATCCCTGTGATGCAATGAAATACCCAAAAAAAAAATCTCAAATAGATACTAAACGCTACAACAAAATAGATCTAGGCAAAAAATCTTGGCAAACATATACAAATAAATTTGTATACCTCAGTATACACTAATAACTCATGATCTTATCATCTGCATGGCAGGCATACTCAACCACTATAACATGCTTATATGGTCGTCTAGGCCCATACTTATAATCTGAAAACTACTCTGGCTCAAGCTCGCTCGAACCGACTCAAGATTGCCCAAACTTGACAAAACTTAAATCAGGTAAAACCATGAGCCGAAATTGAGGTTTTACAACAACAGACTGAATGATAAACATTAAACTTGTATATCTAACTCTTATAAACACAACAAGACCACAATCATGTACAAAGTCATCCTAAAACATGAGATACAAGTTTTACACTAAAACTGTACAGAACAGTGATCATTGAGTAGGAAAAAATGCATAACTATTTTTATAAAGCTCCAAATGTGATGCCAAAAAGTTATAAATATTTATAAAACAAATATTTACATGAATAAAATATCAAACAAATAAAAAACATAAGAAAGCAAAAAAATAGACTCATAAACATTGGACATGAGGCAAATGTTGCGACCTTTACCGCAAAAAGGCCTAGGAGGATGTCTCTTGATGTTTCCTATCCCAAGACTTACCACTCCTAGGGTATTGGCTAGCTTGAAAAGGGCCTTGGAAGGCTAGGAGAGGATGTGGAAGAAGTGGGAAGGAGAGGGGAAGGGAGGAAGGTCAAAGCAATGAAGCAAAGGGGTCAAATGGGCGGAGAAGTGGTTGTTTTTTAGAAAGGGAAACTAGCCCAATGCAAGGCCGCTCTCCGAGGGCCTTTGTGCTGGAACCCTGCAAGCTGAACCACAAAAAATCAGAAATCATGGGCACTCAGTCAGGTGATGTGAGCTGAACTGCACACAAGCCCAGGCGTGGTGCAAGGGAGGGCGCCCTTGCACTCAGTGCAGGTTGCACTCACATAGGGTTTTCACCCTAATGCAACTAGGTTGACCTTGGGAACTATGTCGTGGCTCCCATGAGGGCGAGGATCGTCTTCAAAGGGTTCAAACACGCAGCAAAGACACTAGAGTCGCGAGGGACACAGTCCAAAACCTAACTAAACTCTACTCAAATAAAACCAAAAACAAGAGTTGAAACGGTGTAGTGTCCAGTCGGGCGGCGCCAAACAGGGGGTAGACTAAGGTTGTGGCAAGCACTACAAAACATACATACGCAAGAGGCAAAAAGGGGCTGCCCATGGAATTCTATTGGGGTTTCCACCGAACTGAAGCTAAAATCATAAGGCAAAAAGCCTGGATTTTACACAGGACCTCCCAATGTTGGCGAGCCTTTTTGTGGCTCAATTGTAATCACCTCCATCCATTGCGGACTCCACCGCCTCCGACTGTCATGGTCATCCATCATGCTACCGTTGCTAGATTTCCCTCTGACCACCTCGTCGATGCCTTGACGTGACTGAACCCAATCATTCAAACACGGACTTGGACTTAGATCAACATCTGACCCGATTTGTTCTCCCTTGACGAACTCCATTCAGGCTATCTGAACCGAACTTGACTTTTTCTACACTCATTTTCATCATTTACATTGTTCACAAAATATCATTAATGTCAAATACATTGGTGTCTTTACTGACATAACTAAAATATTTTAAAAATGACAAGAAAAATTATATTTATTTTATAATTTTGAATGTCATTAATCGTATTATCAAATGATATTTATAATACTTTAAATTTCAGTAATCAAAAAAATATATTTAGGATGTGTACTTCAAATTGCAACATAATCTATTTATATTACCAATTAAGATGATAAATTCTTTACAAAATATATCATCTTTAATATTTAAAGTGTCATTCATTACAATTAAAAAAATTATTAAATGTCATTGGTGATAATTCAAGTTTGGGTAACTATTTTTTGTTTGACACGTTTGTAAAATACGACGAAAATATAAATTAGTAAAAATATTAGATAAACAAACTTTTTCCAAGAATCATAATTTTCTAAAATAAAATATTATGTTCTTTTCTCATTCAATTAATAATGTCTGTTACAAAATATAAACTTATAGTAAAATATAGTGAAAAATACAAAATATTACAAAATATATAAAAAGAATATGTAATTGATATTAGGATGTATAAATTTAAACTCATATTTTTTGGGCAACTGAGAATTAGTTTAAAAAAAACTACAGAGCATACTCATTATTAATATGATATAGATAGATAAATGAGTGATATTTACGAGAATTGCATTTTTAAGTGATAAATATATCTTTTAGAAATATACACTCGATTATATTTAAGGTATCAAGTATGCATTTACAAGGTTTATAGTGTCATTAATGACATTAACTAGTTGGGTAATAATATTTTTTCTTTACATATGGAAAATAATATAAAAATGGGCTCGATACGCATACTTTACTGACCTATTTATATTACTAATTAAAATATTTTAAAATATAATATTTATAGTATTAACAATATCATTGATGACATAAACATAATCAATAGAATATCATCGATGTCAAATACATGCCGTGTAACTAATATCGTTGATGTCTTTACGGATATATACAAAATATTTTAATAGATGAGTGAAAAATGAAATTTTATCTATAGTTTTAAATGTCATTAATTAATTATCAAACATCATTTATTATACTTTTAATTTTCATTAATTGTAAAACTTTGTGTAGGATGTACACTTCAAACTATAGCATAATCTCCTATATTATTAATTAAGATGATTAACATGCCATTAAAAATATATCATCTATTGTATTGAACGTGTCAATCATAACAATTGAATAGTTTATTAAATGTCATAATTCTAGTTTGGGTAGTTATTATTTGTTTATTACATTTATAAAATACTACAAAAATATAAGTCAATAAAAAAGTATTACATAAATGTAATTTTTCAAAGAAGACATAATTATTATGTTCTTTTCTCATCAAATTCACAGTGACCATTACAAAATAAAAATACAATCCCATGTACTTTAATTAGCAAATGATAAGTTTAAAAATGCAAAAAATTAGAAAACATATTAAAAGCAAATGACATTGATAATTGTACACCGATGCACAATTTTAAACTTATATTTTCTAGGCAACAGATAATTGATTTACATAAACGTCATTGATGTAGAATAACTCATTATTAATATAATACAAATGAAGTAGTTAGTGACATCAATGATAATTGTATTTCTAAGTGATAAATAAAAAAACATTTGTACTTTTAAAATAGAACAAACAACAAAATGAAAAAAGAAATCAACTTTAATTAATCGTCAAGAATAAAGATAAATATTAGTGTTTTACTATCATAGTTGGATTTGGTTTGACTTGCATATAAGGGGAGAGGGATCGGGAATAAAGAGGAGGGGGTGGTAGCGCTGGCTGCGGGAGAGAGGGAGAGACAACAGCGATGGCAGTGGAGAAAAAGCCTCCACGTTCATCTCGTGTAGGATTTGGCTCTAAAAGAAATCCCTCCTTTTGCTAACTTAAATCCATATATTAAATCATTATTAACCTAAACCCAACCCACCATACTTCTTGACTGAACCAAATCATTCTCGAATATATTTTTTAAGGGCATTTTAGACTTTAAATATTCTCTCCCTCGCATACATAATAAGTGATATTTCTCCCACCATATTATAATGAATAATATTCACACCTTCCAAAAGGTAAATATCTTTATAAAGAACCATTTCTCTTTAACCACTAACGCCAGTCAAAATACCTATAAAATAAAACCTGGTGCAGTGTCATAAAGAGCCTAATGATACGTTTACAAAAAATCCCGCCACAACTTCGAGTTCTTCTAACAATAATAACACGGCCCCATGAATCTGATTGGATTGTCAAAAAATGAAAGAAAGTGGTTGTAAAAAAGAGAGACAAAAATTAATTTTTCAACCATTTTCTCTCATATATTTGGATAGAAAGTTAGTGTGATAAACATCATAATTTCTTTATAGCTCATGCCTAATCTAATATGTGCTATAATTGCTGAGTTTGTTGCTTTGGTTCTCAAATAGATTTGAAAATAAGATTATAGTCGTATAATTTGAGAACTCGTATAATTTAAAAACTCTGTATTCGGATTCTAATCAGCATGTCATAAAGTGGAATTAACTCAGCCAACTTGGAATTATTCATACTAAATTTTTGATTCATTGAGTAAAAAATTATATTAAAATTGTTTATATTATTTTTTGACATTTGAAATTGATAAATATATATATTTATATTTTTTTCTACAAGTAAAAAAACCATCATCACAGACAACAAATGCGGTCGCTAAAGACCTGGAATCAGATCACTAAGAAAATTTGCAAACAAAAATGCAACCGAAAAGTATGGTTCCATAAGGAGGTGTTGTTAATGACTTTTGCGACAAGATATTCATCCTATCACTAAAATTGAAACTGGACTTGACAGACACATTACGGTTTCAAATATTGTGAACGGAGTTGCGGTCAAACTTGTGGTTACAAAATATTAGCAACCGGGAGTGCGATCGACAACCCAGTCACAAATGTGGTTGCAAGACAAACATCCGATCGCAAAGTCGATGCCAATGTCATAAACCAAGCAAATAGAAAATAAATATTTTATTTAGTAATTCCTTGATAAACATAACAAATTTACTAATAACGTGGTAATCGTTAACAATAAAAATTTTAATACCGCATAACCATACAGGTCATCATAAATTGTAACTAAATTGAATAAAAATTAATTATTAAATACATCAATATGTCAAATATAATCAATATATAAGTCAAATAAAACATCAATTAGATGGATCACTAGGATGATCAGGTTGGTCAAATCTCGATGTAAATGACTTGTTAGGGTCATGACTAGCATCTGTAAACATAAGAAACATTTAACAAAATACGATCTCATCTTGTGTATTAGCCTCCCGCGTCTACCAATCTCTCATGTGTTGCTCCCTCTCATCAAATGATTCGACCAGCCGACAATCCATGTCATTGCCTCCTCCCTCATTTGTCACTCTCTCTCCTTAGCCTCCTATCGCAATCTCATCATCATTATTTGTATGTCCTACAAGTGAGTCTCTAGCTCCTCAATTCGGCGGAGCAAATACTCATCACTATGAGTTTGGTTGAGTGGACTAGAATCGGCGTCGACATCATGAGATGGAGTAGAAGTAGAGTCATGAGAATCACTCGTGTGTCATTAATGAAGATGGCAAACAGCACTGATAGCAGAACCAAATCCACAATGTTGACCCTTATTTGGCTCTCCCACTACAAAGTGGTAGGCCTCATGATCAAATATGGAAAGTAGTGGGAAGAAAGGTTGGCATTGAAAGTAGATTCAATGTACTCCCGATACCTAGCTTGTAAGAGTATAGAAAAAACTTTCTCAGCTTGTTATTTTAAAACCAATATTCAAGAGCAAATATTTTACATACTAAGGTATACACTTTGACATAAATTAATTTATAAAACTAACATCATTTACATGTAAAAAGAATTAATAAAAGTGAAACAAAGATATTATCAAAAACTAAAACATATGCTTAGTTTGTAGCATCCAAAATTTATCTAAACATGTGTGTGTGTGTGTGTGTGTGTGTGTGTGTGTGTACACATAATTATGTGTCCACTTTCATTGATCTTGATTTTTTCATAACATTCAATAGGAAATGTAAACTTCCAATCAAAACTTTTTGAATGTTCTAAACTTTAAAAAAGTCGTTTCATTTTTCAAAACAACTAACAAGCAAAAGTAAACAATCAAACTATTAAACCAAAGTATGCAAAAAAAAATAGACTTCTGATCCAAAGTAACTCATCTAGTTAGATGTTAGGCCAAAGTCCTTAGCAAGTCTCGATTGTTTTACCTTGTGTGCATAACTCTTTCAGATGATCCCATCACTTGCAAGACCCACAACAGGATTCTTGAGGTCACCCCGACCACCTTAGGATGTGAGCTGTGCTTGGCACAAAGGCATCATGCCTTTGCACCCTTTCGCTAGCACTTTGTAGGGTTTTCGATTTAAGTCTAAGCAAAAAGGCGTTGGCACAGTGCCCTTATTCCCAAATTTAAATCTTACCAACCTTTTTGCTTGACACAAAGGCACTAGGCCAACGCCATTGCGCCCAATCGTCTGACCCAACTTTGTGTGTAATTTGACTCACTCCACCTCTGACCTACGTGCTCGGCCTATCAGTATGATGCATTTGTCGTGCACTCTGGCAACATTGGAACATACTTTAATTGAGGATATCGTTGTGTGTTTTATGAGACCTCTTAGACGCTCAATAATATTGCTCCATGAACTAAAATTAGATAAGATGTCACACCATGCACGATTTATACTAGATAAATTTTAATTCTATACATAAATTCTCATTGAATAATGAGATAGATTGTAATAATTTAATATTTTAAATATAGCTTGTGATTGTCATTAAAATATATTTTATTTGAATGAAAATATGAATTATAATTATTAAATTTTTTTTATTATTTTTTTTTCAAGACAACTCTTATCAGTCAATTCTTATTAGTAGGAAGTTACAAGTTAAGTTTAGTCGTGTTTGAACCCGTGGCTTTCTAATGTGAAAGATAATTTTATTATTTTTTAAAAAAATGGAGGTTAGTGAAATTCAAACTTGCAACCCTTTGTAAAATGTATTTTTATTATATTTTTAAAAAATATATATTTTAATTAACTAATTTTCTTATTTTTAACCTTTAGCGAGAGTTGAATTCCCTTTTATTAATAAGAGTAGATACGGCCGAGAAAGGTGGCTTGGCCCATTTGGATATGGACATTCTCATTTATAGGAGGTTTTGGCTTTAATCCGAGTTTAGAGCAAACTCTCAACCTTTTTTCACTTTGAGCTTAGGGATAATGATTTACTATGAGTACATGTGGTGGTATGTAGGTCACTTGTTTTTGAACTACATTGGGAGGGAAGAGGTTTTTTCAAAGCTAGCGTGAAGAGACTGTTTATCCTTAAAAAAGGGTAGAGTTGATTTTGTTGATGGGTCTATGCCATGTTTGAAGACTTCTAATATTCCTAACATAAAAAGTATATTTTGTTCAAAATAATTTTCTTTATTATAAATTACAAAGGAAAAACTTGTTTACAAGCAAAACTTATTAAATAAAGTAATCTTTTTCTTCTTCTTCTAGTTCTGGATTACAGACTACAAAAGGGTCTTAGACACATGAATTTTAAACTATAAGCTATATAATTACAAGTAACAAATTTTGTAATTAACATATATTTTTTTCCAAACACTAACTTTCCTCATTTATCTAAGGTTATAACCCACAATACACAAATATTGATGAAGTTGAATTAATTATTGATTATGCTATAAAAAGATATTTAGGGGGAAATATTCCAAATTGAAAAATTACTTTGTACCATTTAACTTTCTTTATTTTTTCAATGGGTAAGGAGGCCAAAAAAATTTATTAAAAGAAAAAGGACATTATTTATTGAGGGGAAATTGTCTAAGCTATGGCATAGAAAATTTAGTGTGTCTATAGGTAATTTGAATCGTCTGATTATAAAGATTGTACAAATTAGACCTATACAAACCCTCAGTCCAACCCACTGTCGCCTCCTAACTGCATATCGCTGATTCTAACTATCGTTGATCCGGGTGCCCATTCATGCCGCCCTTGATTGGATCTCATCGTTCTTGGCTAGATCTGGCTATTAGAATGATAGCCCCTTTTTAAAAAAAGAAGTTACCCGCATTTGATCCGATGCCAGTAGCCCAATCTGACTAAGTACAACTACCGAGATGTTTTTTTAAATTTTTTGATATGCAAGATATAATCTGGGCCATGTACGTATTAAGACAGCCCATATTTGTTTTGGGCAGAGAGGTTTTCTGAGGCTTAGGAAACCATTTCTGAGCCCATAGAATTAGGTTTTCTGAGGCTTAGGAATTAGATGATAAAGAGGTGGATTCATCCTCCAAACTAAAGATTTCATAATCCATATACCCAAAAATGTGAACTCCTACCCAACAAACCAGAACGCTAACGGACAAGAAGTGGAGCACCATGGCCTAATTCCTTTGACCTAATTAAACTAATGGTTGAACCAGACCAGTTCGAACGAGTGAATACCAGTCGTATTTTTGTCCAAAAAATTAAAATAAAAAAAATCGTTTAGTGCGGCAGGCTTCATTTGACTAATGATGACCAATCAAAACACGCCATGTAAGCAAGACAGAGATAATTGTATTTCTAAGTGATAAATAAAATAGCAACATTGATCCTTATAAAATAGAACAAACAAAAAAACTCGACTTTAATTAAACGTCGAGAATAAAGAGGAGGGGGCGGTTGCAGTGGAGAGACAACAGCGATGGCAAGTGTAGAAAAAGCCTCCATGTTTATCTCATATACGATTTGGCTCTAAAAGAAATCCCTTCTTTTATTAACTTATATCCATATATTAAATATTCTCTCCCTCGCATACATAATAAGTGATATTTCTCCCTCCATATTATAATGAATGATATTCACTCCTTTAAATATCTTTGGAAACAACCATTTCTCTTTAACCACTAACACCAGTCAAATACCCATAAAATAAAACCTGGTGCAGTTTCATAAAGAGCCTAATGATAAGTTTACAAAAATTCCCGCCACAACTTCGAATTCTTCTAACAATAATATCACGGCCCCATGATTTCATCTGATTGGACTGTCAAAAAACGAAAGAAAGTGGTTGTCAAAAAGAGAGACAAAAATTAATTTGTCAACCATTTTCTCTCATAAATTTGGATAGAAAACAAAAATTATTTACCATTCTCATTTTCTTGTATTTTTTATGAGAAAATAATTATGAAAGAACTTTCTGTCATGATGGAAAACTGTTTCCTTTTCTCATATTTTCTAACAAACCAAACAAATAAAAATGAGAGAAAAATATACTTTTCTAGAACTTTCTTTCTCTTTCGCACAATCCAAACAAAATTAATCAGTAGAAGAAGAATACATGATAGAATAAAGAACTGACATATATAAACTTGCTAACTAATAGCTTACACTTAGTTATCAGAAATTGACAACACTATTGCTCATGAAGGGTTTTGGGAATATATTATCCCCCCATTTTGACATTCTCTTTCTCAGAACATCTATCCGTTCCCCAAGAACAAATTCTTTTACCTGCTGTATTTGCTCGTACTCTTTCTCCAAAATAGATTCCAGATCCTTACAATACTTAACCTTGTACTGAACTTTTTTCATCTACATCATGGACAAACCAATAAGAAAAAAAGATCATTTGACATAATTTATGAAGTAAGAAATAAGCCAAATAAGATACCTGTGCTTCCAACATGATAGCAAATAAATGTTCAATTTCCCTCTCTTCCTGGTCTGCCAATAATTTGGCATTTGCAGCCGCAGCACCTAGAGCAGTAGCAACTGTGGCTCGAAGCTTCAATATTGACGAAGCTGACACGCTGCCAAAACTTGAATGTGGCATTTCTATAAGCAAAATCCAAATTAGCTTGATCACCTTTATATTTTTGGTTATGGAACAGTTCAGGATATGAACTAAACTAATTTCTAATATGAAACTAAGATAAAAACAAGAAAAATGCACCCAGAGTTATCATAAAATCAGGGAACGAAACAAACATCCAGTTGTGAGATATTTCCTTAAGCCCAATATGATTCTATCAGAGCATAGTTTCTCAAGTGAGTAGTGATATAGTTTATTAACAGATTAAAGGTTAGAAATCATAGATGATCAGTTAAGAACAAGCAAACAAAAAGAGATAAAAAAAGATGATCAACCAAGAACAAGGGAGATAACAGAGCACCGCCATACTTCAGCTATTAATCAACTCAAAACCCATTTGCAATGATACAAAAGTACGTAGTTATAGAACTAGAAACTTCTAAAATTGCAATTGATATAAACATAATTAATTCTCTGCAAATAGATAAGGACAATTAAACCTATAATTATAGATGTTCCTGGATCAACAACAAAGAAGGATATTTACTTATAATTATTTATTTATTTCTAGCTTGAGATGTATCATGAACCCCTGCCATCAAGCTTTCAAATTTCAGTATACCAAATAAAGCCCATTCTTTTTGCAGGCTAATTTCAGTATAACAATGTCTTAGGCCTTCCTTTTGTTGCCTTCATCCTTTATTTTCAGGTTTGCCTTTTATTCATTTTCTTAACATTCATCATATTTTAGAGTCGCTTTCTTGCCTTCTCAATGGCCGATGCATCCTGCATTGGGAATGGAGACAGACCTTTCAACGAAGGCAGAAGAAATCAGATCCCAATGGCCATTGCACCTCATCAAGGGCCTCACATGTATGACGAGATCAACTTTTGTGGTTACAATATTGGATGAGCACCCACGCCATCTTATTGTTAATGCAATGAAGGCAGCAAAACACTGGGCTCAACAACAAGAGTGCTAACAAAAATAATTAAAATACTTCAAGCTATATTGTTGACTTTAATAACACAAAAAATGGAATGCATTATATTGACAAAAGTAAATTATGAATATACCATCATCACCTACACCCTAGTAATCTGGGAATGGAATTTTATGTCTAGTTGATGATGTTCACAATCAAATCTGCAACATGTACCAAGAAAGCGACAAATATTTAAGCAGATGTTCTTCTGGTCAAAGCCATTGAAAAAGGGAATAATGAGATAAATCCCGAAGGTGTAGCATCCTTATCCTCATGAACTTTCTTGCCTCATCTTCATTTCTTAAACCAGAAAAATAAATGCCCATCCCTCCTCTAATCTTGTCTTAGTGTTTAACAGAATCTGTTGAACAAATTGAATTTATGTAATTTCATGACTCAACTAGCAGTCATTAGAAATACCCAAAAAGATTTGGTAAGCAGAGTACGACAAATGTGGCAATTAACCTAATCCAACTGCATCATTTTCAATAACCAGATTACTTTTGCTAGGCAACATGCAGCTTTAGCAGGATATTCAAACTTCTGTGAACAATCTAAAATAGATAGAAGGAAAAGCACAAATGTGATTTGATGAATAGACACAAACTACTCAACTCATACCTGAATCATGATGTATCTTATCAGTATTGTTCGGAGATGGCATCACTCTGGATAAAAGAAACAACAGAAAGGCCTAAGATATTGTTCAGTTTGTAGCAATACCAGGTAATAAGAAACATGACAGAAATTTGATCAAACAATTAAGGAGCCTTGACCTTGGTAATTCACTGCTCAGGACAATAGAATCTTTCTCTGTCATTCCGACTTCAATCGCATCCAGTATCTCCTTTGCATTAGGGTTTTCGTCACAAAGTGCAGATATTGCAGCCTCTGCAGCAGCTGCCGCTACATTCGGCCCCACCAAAGCACACAACCGAGCAGACTGAAAAAAATTAGCATGTTATTCATGTGCTACAGCTCAACAACTAATCTATACTAATGCAAGTTCACCTGTTTTATCAATGGATTGTCAACATCTGAAAAGAAAGTGACACGCTTCCGTTTCGGGGGATGCAGTGCTGCATCTTCATCTGCAGATGACCTGCCATGGTTTTTATCTTTAGGATTGCTACTGACAGTTTCGGTATCATCTTGAGGCTCGCCTAAAGGCATTTCTACAGGTTTATCACCCCCATTTAAAACCTTATACTCAGATGGGACTAACATATTTTCACTAAACGGCAGTTCCAAAAGCCGTGCAATACAATCTATCTTACTTCTGCCTTCAACTTGTTGTACCACAGCATTCCAGTCATCCCCAAACTTAACAACTGCATCCAATAGAATCATAGTCTCTGAATCAGTCCATGCAGCAGACCTATGGTTGGTGCCTTCCTCGTTAGAATGTTTGAGTAAATAGTCAACAGCTGACTTGTTTTCCCCATAATGCTCGTCTTGAAAGCATCTCACACAGATTATGAACCCATCCTGCACATGACATACAATGCTCTTCATGAGCAATAAAGACTTTATCTTTAAATTATCTCATCTTATAGCATGTTGGAAACTGTGAAAACCACGCTGCAAGCAAATTATCTAACGTTTCAACATCATATCTTCATCTTCATGTATGTAAGCATCATTCTTTTTTTCTTTTCTTTTTCCAGGAATCAATATTATCATTCTCACAGTCTGGGTTGTCACTTAAACCATAATAGTCCCCTAAAAAATCAATTTCCATTCACACCTCCATCCATGTTCTACTCGGACTACCTAGCTCTTTTTCACTGCAATGATAAAATTGTGTGGTTTACCTCTTCACAGCATCATCCAAGAGACGTCATTGCACATGCTCAAACCAACATAGGCTATGTTCTCGCATTTTCACCTCATTTGGTGTGACCTCTAATTGTGTCACATAGAGTATTATTAGGAATTTAATCTTCAACTCGTACACAAGAATACACAAACAATTTTCACGTCCAACTATATAGCCACAAATCATCAAAATCCCTCCACAATGTACTATTATATTTTTTAGAACGTTATGAATCAGTTTTGTCATCAACAAATTCTGTGTTTTAATTCAAAACAATAATAGACATTCATGAACTTGGTACAGTGCCCGCATTATGTGGTCAAATTCACACCATACTTTTTTCCAATTAGGAGTAATCAGATGACTCTAATCATAATCACACTAGTCACAACAAATCCACAATCCGCAACATCAGACATGCCAGGAAACAATGCATCAGCATAGCGAGCCAAGGCCGAAAGCCCGAACCAGCAGTGAGTACTACATGAATATCAAAGGTTCAAGAACCGTTTCTCAGCTCGTACTACAACTGAAACAGAAGAATCTTCTTCTTGTTTTTCTTCTCTTTCACGCAACCATTCACCCAAAGGTGTCAGGGGGGCATAGACCCTAAACTAGCCTGATGCCCTTCCTAACACCAACCCTCAACTCCCATCAAGAAAACCAAACCAATAATAACATTCAACTAGATAGCCACAAACCAATCAAGGTCACTACATAAATGTATTGCAATCCCCCCCCCTCCCCCATTTTACTGAGTCATTTATGTCATCAACAACTTATGGGTTTTTCATTCCCAAACTTAGCACATCGATTAGTTTTACGCCATACCATACCTTTTCAGATGAGTAGTAATCAGACTCGCAATTGTCACGACAAATCCGACAAGCCACAACATCGAGAAGGCGAGGAAAGAAAGCATCGGAATAGCTTGCCAAAGGCGGAACCCGAAACCCGGAACCCAAAACCCCCGACGAATCCGGCGCAAGAGTAGGGGCGGGAACGGAGGAGAGCACTTTGGTGGAGTTGGGGAACTCCGCCACCCGAAGGCCGGGAATCTGCCCATCCTCCACAACCACTCGGACACGATCACGGCCGGCGGAGGGGCTCAGACCGTCGACGGCGGCGAAGTTGATGAGGCCCCAGTCGTCGAGAAAACGGAAAACGGCGAAGAGGGCGGAGACGTCGCCGAGGAGGGAGCGGCGGACGTGGGTGAAGGGGAGGCGGCGGGAGGGGTCCTCCCGGTACTTGGAGATGATGAAGTCGCGGTACTGCTTGTAGACTTTTGGGGTCTTGGAGAGGGAGGTGTTGTTGAAGAATTCCGGCAGCGCCCGCCGCTCGATGTCGTGGATCGCGTCCCACTCGAACCAACCTGCGCCGAATCCAGATTAGGGTTGTTGAGGGTTTCCACTTTGAGGGAGAGGAGGAAGAAGAGAAAGGGGGATTACTTGCGCGGGTGGGGATGGAGTAGAGCTCGAGCTCGGCCATGGCCGTCTCTGTTCTTCTTCCTTCTTCGTCTCCACGTTGGGTTGTATCGCTCACTCAGGCATGTCCATAAGCCTCCAAGCAAAGCCCTTCTTGCTATTTTTCAAACCCACACCATGTAGCCTGGTAAAAAAGAAAAATAGAGAATGTAATAATAAAGATATATTGTGATTCAAGGGAAAAAGTTTTCTGTTGGTGAGGGAAAATCAGGCCTGACTCCCCAAAAGGGTAAAAAAATTAAATTATCTACAATAATTTCACTTAAAATTTTTTAAAAAAAACTAACTAAAACTAAAAAAATAAATTTTACTGGGGACCTTGTCACCCGTAGTTTCATAGCTAAAATTTTACTGGGGACGATGTCCAAGGCTTGGGCAGCCCAATCCCGCTCGCCCAAGACAAGGCCGCCAAATCCCAAGGCTAAGTGGCCCAATCTCGGTCGTCTATAGAGACGGGCCAAATCTGGCCCCCATTGCCTTGGCCCACAACACTAGCCATAGTGGCCTTAAAAAAGATTTTTTTTAAAGGTTCAACCACAATAGTTATGGCCATTTTTTTTTAAAAAATATTTTTTAAGGCCCCCGAGGGCCAATGGACATAGTCTTTAGTCACCAAGATTTAAATTACTAGTTTCTTTTTTTTAAAAATATTCCTTTTAAATGAGATGTTAATTTTTGTCATTATAATAAAAAATAGTAATTATGCCTAATTTTTCACCATTTATTAATATAAAACATTTTCTCCCCTTTATTAGTAAAAAGCTCAAGGTGAAAATCTAATATCCTTTCTTTGGTGGGTTGAGGGTTTGGGCAGCGATTTATCTTCTTTTTATAAAAAAAAAAAAAAAAGCTTATGCACACTCGAGTCGCTTGGCTTGGCAACAATTAATGCAGATTCAAACACCAAAGATTTGGTGCAACCGCCAATGAGCTTAAATTTAATAATCTGGCCACCGCAAGTGCAGGACTACAGATCTACTGTTCCAACGGGACTCATTTTTTTTTAATATATGTGGTTTTTTTAATTTTTTGTACTCAACCTATATTTGAATCTTTATACCCTTGTATTATTAATGTCATACCTCTATGTTACATTGAGTCGGCCTACACAATGTAAAATAGGGCAAATAAGTAAATAAGTTGTTAGTTTCAACTTCGGCCGATATGTGAGATTAGTGCGAGCACATATTAATAGTAATTTTTTTCAGTGAATAAAGTTTCAAATCTATATTTATAATCTATAATCTAACTATAATAATAAGATATAAAATCGAAGACTTTTAATTAAGTGTCACCCTTTGTCCTATACATATTTTATAATATTACCTTGTATTTCCTATCCATAATATTACTTTCTTATTGAATCTATTCTGAAATTTCACTTTTTATTATTATAATTAGAAATAGAAAACCTAAATCACCTGAACCCAGTCCCCATAATAAATCATTTTTTCGATAAGTAGATTTCTAAAATTAATAAATTGATAAAAAACAACTAATTAATTAATGATAATATATTAAGATTTTTAAGAATAGACATAATATATAAAACTATAGTAAGTATATATCTACTATAATAGAAATCAAGTATTACAAATAATATCATAAAAAATTTAATTAATGTATATTGGATTCTAAGCCACATGAGAACATGGTTGCATAAATCTGAATTGGAATCATAATCGGTCTAAATCGGGTAGGAATTGGTTTAGTTGAATCGGTCCAAGTCTGTCATATATAATAATTTGATAATTTATAAATAAATATATAAAAATTAGATATTGATGTCATTTTGATATTATTATGTATATTATATTTTATGATATTTTTTTGGATTTTTTAAAAAATATTTTAAATTAGTTATTATTTTTTACTCGATCAAATACGAGTCAAATTTTAATTACAAAAATACCACCACTTTATTTCTCTCCCTCACTTCTCTTCCCCATCCACCACCACCACCGTCGCCGCCGCCGCCGTCACCGTCGTCATTGTCGCTACCCCCCCCCCCCTAC